>JANSTT010018073.1:0-14847 GCA_026745375.1 Platyura marginata | reverse complement strand
TTTCTACCTCGTTTTTTCACGTCATCGACGAAAATATTGTCTACAGCACGGCCTGATATTTTCAAGATGGCGGTGGTTTTAGACAAAATGTCGTCCCTTTTTAGGTTTTTTTGCAAAATATTTACAAAAAAAAAATTTCCCAACAAAATCCCATAAAAAGAGGGTCGATCGAAGGAACGCTGATTTTCACACTATTGTCCCCCTATTTTCAGTATTGTCTTATTAACAGCATACGATATTTATAGAGTCAGCATACGCATTATACTTAGGCAAATTAAAAAAAAAAAAAATATCTAAAAATACGCGAACTACCTATAAATGCTTCATATTGTTCCGTTTTTTTTTTGTTTTTTTTTTATTTTTATTTTTCTAAAGTCAAACAAACGCGATATAAATGTCTCTGATATAAATGTCGGTTACTTTGTAGAGAATAATTGTTGCATTGTCATTTAATTTCTACACAAATTGCTATCATTTTTCTTTTACAGGTATTATAATTTTTGTTGGCAAAACATATTTTTTTTTTTTGCATGTTTATTAGGTATTTTAATTCTATTAATTCATATCCATTACAATTACGACTATGCGACTTTATAAAACATGTATGTCATGTGACAAATTCCAATGAGGTACCTACATTTTTTTTTCAATGACTCTAAAAATATTGTTGATTATTGTTGTCAATATGTAGATACATTTATGAGCTATACAGGGTGTCCCAGCATATGAGGGAAATACTTTCAGGACGTGTTCCTGCAAACGATTTGAGCAAAAAATTGTACCGGTTAAAAATTTCTTTATTAATTTTAATAATGAAAAAATGAATAAGAATATTTTTAACCGGAATAATATTCTCTTTCAATTGTGTAAGGTAAAAAATTAGGTTAATTATTGAAAATTTTGAGGAATAGAACTTTTTCTTTGAAATTTCGAAATTTTTTTACCATTTTTAAAGTTTATCATTATTTTCTTTAAAGAGTGTGCCATAAATGTAGAATTATTGAACCGAAAATAAGAAAGGAAAAATTCATCTTCAAATAAATCAAAAAATGTGGATTTCCTAGCCTTTTTATAGAAGTTATAAGCATAAACATTGTTTTTGATCCCTTAAACTTAAATTCATTCTACCTACTCAACGGTCAATTTTGGACCCCCTCCCCCCATCCGGTACAATTTTTTTACTCAAATCGATCACAGGAACACGTTCTGAAAGTATTTCCCTCATATGCTGGGACACCCTGTATTATAAATTTCTATAATGAATATTTTTAATCTACTGCTACTTATACAAATTGTATACATGGAATCGATTATTATATATTATTCAATGGTCAGTTTTGGACCCCCTCCCCCCTCCGATAAATTTTTTTGCTGAAATCGATGACAGAAACACGTCCTGAAAGTATTTCCCTCATATGCTGGGACACCCTGTATTATAAATTTCCATAATGAATATTTTTAACCTACTGCTACTTATACAAATGGTATACATGGAATCGATTATTATATATTATTATATTTAGATAACACTTGATAATGGCATTTGCAAGTGACCTGCTTTCTGAGTATGTAGTTAATTACATAATTTTGTATTTTAGTTTAGTTTCAAACTTGGTTCAATATCCATACATAATATGTACAATTAGTTAATATCGAAATAAAGAAAGAAAAAAAAAATAATAATTAAACTAATTACTCTCTTCGATAGAAATTCATTTTAAATGTTGACCATTCCAAATAGAGCAGAAAAAAATCAATTCTATCGTATATATGTATGTATGTATGCCACACTTCCCACAGGGTGTTTTATTATAGTTTTATGGAAAAGTTCAATCAGGTTCAATCAGCGGACTCTACTTCTAATACAGTAGACTCTCGATTATATTTACCTATTATTATGTCAGGGCTTGAAATATAACAGAGTTGTAAATATAATTGAGAGTAAAAAAAAAACAGGGAGAAATTTGGAAGTTCATTTTATATTTAATTGAAATTTTATCATTTTATAAACATATATGTACATGGAATGTAGTTGTTGAACTGCCCCACCATAGAGTAGAGGTTCTTAAACTTTTTTTATAAGCGCCCACTAAAAATCTCGCGCCCACTAAAAAAATGTATTCATGCAAATATTTTTGTTTATAAATGATAAATAAACCTTATAAATGTTATATTAATTATAAATTCCCAAAGTGTGATAAATCGATCAAGCGGTTTGGGTTTAACTTTCTTAAGTCAGTAATATAAATAAGTTAATCACTCAGTGGGAATCAATAAAAAAAATTTGTTTCTGCTATTTGTTTTTAAATTCAAAAATTGACATTAAGAAAAATAATTACTAAATACACCCATACCTCGATTTGCACGACAATTCCGTGTACATCGAAACCGTGTAAATCAAGTACCATTCAAATCGAGGGACGGGTGTAACAAATAGGAAAATGTAAAGATATTCATAGGCTCTCTAGCAAAGCATCTATGATGATCAGTCTGTGCGTAATTTAAATGAAGTATGGATAGAGTTTCTGTAGTGAAAATGCCTTTACTAAGTACAGGTAGTTCTCATACAACACGGTATCCTACAACAGTTTTACTTTAACACAAAAAGAAAATTGCGGAAATTCTCGTATAATACGGTCAACAATATCACGGTTTGCCTCTATAATGCACGATAAGAAACTTACGAAAATGTATGTACTTGCTCTTAGTCTCCTACAACACGGTTTCTTTACAACATATAATTATGTTGAAACCTATATACCGTGTTATAGGGGGAGAGGGGGATACCTCTACTTCAATTAAATTATTTATTGAAAAGCGCGAAAATCATTGATATGACATGAGAAATAAATTAGAGATTAAAGAGTATTTGACCTTTGATCTGTCGAAACTCGAAATATTATTTGGAACGCTGTGTCGATTAATTTAAATTAAAAAAATAATTTTTGGTACCAAATACACCTTCAAATGACCTTATCTTAAGAGATAAAGCTATTGGTGCACGTTACACGTTTTTTTAAGGGGTAGTATGATGCTACTTTATAGTCACTCTGTGTATATACAATGATTTAATAATAATTCTATATGTTTCGTAAGAATGATTACAGTTCAATAACCTGTGGTAATAACCCATTTTTTTTTATGGATTTATACCTCAAATTATGGGGTTGAACGTTGAATGGTACATTTCTTTCTATATGTATAGGTACTTACCTAAATTAATTGAATGATTTATGTTAAATTAAATGACTATCCAATTACTAAGAATGATTGTAGAACAACCAGTTAGTTTGTATAAGAAAAAAAAAAAACATCATAAATTAATCCAGAAAAATATAAATGCCGGGACACAAAGACCGACACATGTATTGATTTTTCAACAGTGCTTACCGAATGGTGAAAAATAAATACATTTACATTACATTTTCTGTACAAAATTTAGCAAGTAGTACGAAACCTAATACTTTTCTCATTGATAAGCACATTGCTAAATCAGCGCTGATAATCGGCTATGCGAAAAATAAAACCCACGTAGAAATTATATACAATGAAATAAAAACAACATATTGAAGCCATCACAAAAATATTATAGAAAAAACCGCCGTCAACAAGTGTGATTAGGGAGGCAAGTGCAATGTAGTAAAAAATCGATAGCCATTTTACTGGAATGTATGTATGGGGGGTACATCGGCAAAGGCTTTTTTTTGGTCCTTTCAAATACCCAAATTATTATTTTTCATTAAATATCAAATTATTACAAACAATACGTTAATTAGGATACTTAGTTGTTATAAGGATAATTTTTTTTTTGTTTTTTTTTGTAACTTACTGCAACAGTTCCTTCCGTCGACATAAAAAAGTTTGAATTGATTTCGAATGACGTTTCGGATGGTATTTTTTGATATTTTGGTGAATCACTTACGCTTTTAGATGTTTTCATTATCAGTTTGTGTTTGAATTTAATTATAGTTTACCATTTTTACTTAATTAATTTTGTAACCATACACAAAAACGCGTCAAACTAATTTAGCGAACGAAAGCTCACAACACAGCACAAGAATCAATCAGAAAGCGCAACATCAACAATTGACATTGACGTCTATATTATAAATGGCTGACCCAATTGCCGAAGTTTTGAAAAAATTCTGAAAAATATTCCGAAAATTTCGGTTTTGTAAAGACGATTTTTTAATATATTTTGTACCATTATGGGTAAACTTTTTTTTAACGAAAAAACGTAGCGAAGATTTTAGAATTAGCTTTTAGGCTAAAATATGAAGACATTCTTATACCTATATGCAGTTTGTCATTGAAATAAGCAATTTATTCGTTTTTTCTCAAGTCCTTTTATCTCTTTTCTTCATTACAATAAAACGGGATCTAAGCTAAGCTAACCAGATTCTGAAAATGTAACAGGAGGACGCTTCTAACAAGCATTAGCTTAAAAAATAAAGAAAAACAGATCGAAAAAATTGTTTAGTTATACTTTATTTGATCACTTTTAGTTCAGTTTGTTTGGGAGTGAATTTCCCAAAGTTAAGGCAGTCCAAAGTACAACTCGAGAATTGGCATTGCAAACTAAAGGCCCATCTAAGGAAGCTTGATGATGAAAAAAGCGGAACGTGCTGGTTCTGTGTGAAGCAGAAGAAACCCCAATACATCTCCTTACAGAATGCAAAAGAAGAATCACCACCTAGCCGAGAGAAATTGGGTTAAAGGAGGATAATTTTCTCCAAAAGAAGGACACAATTTTTAGGGAAGACAAAGACGAAAAATAGAGGACAATCCTCCTCAAAGGAGGACGTCTGATCAGCTTATCTAAGCCAATCTGTGCTATTAAAAAATTACATATGTTATTTGTAATGATAAACTAGCAGATTTGTTCACTTTTTGTTCGTGGTATCTTTATTTGGAATTAATCACTCAAAAAGTCTTTTTAAGTACTGACTAAAATGGCTAAGAATAAATATTCTTATGGTTCTTATGGACTCCTACACTGGAGAAGACAGGCTAAAAGGAACATGGTGCTATTCACTAAATGAAGGCAAAAAATGTTCTTAAACTAACAAAAGTGGAAATAAGGACACTAATGTGGCTTTTATCTGGCTACTTACACCAAAAATACCACATGCATAAGCTAGGACTGGTCGAAGACAATGTCTGCAGACTAGGCATGGAGGATGAAGAAACGGCTGAACACATGCTATATGAGTGCATCGCTATCAGTCGCATGTGGCTGCAATACCTAACCTTCTCAATTGAGATTGGGGAAGCAGCGACCAGGGAAATACTGATCTTCTTTCAAATGGTCGGACCGTTACTGGACTACTGTATGAGGGCATGACACCATAGACCTTATAGGTCGCAGTGTCTTATGGTTTTTATGTCCCACCCTCCTTTAAAATACAATACAATGGTTCTTTATATCAAACCGATAGGCAAAAGAACAATCAAAAGGAGTCTAAAGAATAGTGAAAACGATAGTCAAAGGATTGTCAAAATAGTAACCAAAAGGATAGTCACAAGCAAACAAATTATGAACCAGAATAGTCAAAAGATTTATTCAAAATGGTAACCAAAAGGATGGTGAAAAAGATTTTCAAAAAAGGTGTAGCCAAATGAATGGCAATTAGGATAGTCAAAAGGTATCCAAAATGGTAGCCCTTATCGTCAAAAAAATGATAGCAAAAATGATACTCAAATGAACAGGTATAGTTACAATGCACAAACAAGATAGTCATACTAATATTGCGTTCCCTTTCAATCGGTGCTGCTGCGTACTTCTGCACATGAAACAAAAGCAATAATCAAATTCTAACCATAATATTTTCATAGAAAATAACCCCTGGAATCCAACTCTGTGTTGATCAAAATGTATATTTAAATTTGTTGATACATTTATGTATGTACATGTATTGTGTTACCTCTCTTTGCCCGTTCCATCTCTAATTTAATATTTATGATAATAAATAATGATCTTAAGAACGAGTGATAAGACAGCGCCGCTCGGTAATATTGTGAACTTTTGCTTTCATCATATATAAATTCTCTAGATTCAGTGTCTCTTACAATATACTGCGATGTGCTTAACCGATATTCTCTGAAATACGATTTTTATTAATTTAGAATATTTTGTTTATTTAATCCGTAAGTATTATAAGTTAGTAGTACTTGTTTTTTGTTTGTTTTTAAGTGAATGTGTATATAAATAAAAGTTCGTTAAGATCAAGTTCAGATTTTTGTTTTTTTATTATTATTGTTTTTCTTTAAATGTAAGTAATTATTAGCGATAACGATAAATATAAATTAATTTGAAAATTATAAATACAATACCTAAACATGTGTAGAAATAGAAATGAATGCAATTTAGCGGAAAAACAATACAAACAGAATAAACAGAAAACGGAAGTACTATAAAAGATGCAAGATGCGGTTTGCCAGATAAAATGTTTGTTAATTAAGCGCATATTTAGGTAGATATGGTTGTGAAACGTGACAACAATTTACACTAATTCTTTAAATATTGCAATAAACAAACTTAAATCAACTAAACTAAATGAATTAATTTTTTTTTTTTTTTTTTATTTATTAAATGGACATCTTATATGATGACAAAAACAACAAAAATTACGTTAAACTTTAGAGAGGGTAATCACATTTGTTAATGAATGATGCTTTGTAAGTGCGCGCGCACAAGAAATCTCACTCAAATAAGAAATTAATCAAATTAAGCATGCGTGAAGATTTAATTTTGATAGACAATTTTATGGAAATTACATTAAACCAGAAAAATGAATGACTGGCATATGTATTGTATATATAGTAAATTTAATTAAAGATTAATCTACTTAAGTATATGTAGCTTCCTCAAAATCAATTAAGAGAGTGAGAGAAGCTTACTTCAATTTTTTTTTTTTATAAAACACTGATATCGTATAGTAATAATGTGCGCGTTAAAAATTGAATTATGTTTTGAGATTCCTTTATGATCGGAAGAAAGTTTAAAGGATATTGTTAAAATACGTCTTATCGAACGTTTTATTTGATTGTGCACTCAGGAGTTTCGGATCTTTTGTCAAAACTCTAAGGGGTATACAAGGGAAAATTGGGGAAATCGGATCAAAAAATTATTTTTTTCCGAATGCCATTAATCTGATCTTAAAATCATATAATCTTAACGTTTTTTTAATTGATTTGTGAACATTTTAAGTGATCTGTATAGAATTTCACATGAATCTCCATGCATTTACTATGGATCGCCTCTGACGGCCTCTAACGGCTTAAATTCCGAACGAAAAATGAAATAAAAAAGGTTGCTAAGTTAAAGCTACACATGGTTTGCACACTACACTACCTTTTCCCTATATTTTTCCACCATATCCCAACCTTTTCCTCATCTTTACTTCCCTCACCCCAAACCCACCCTTTCCTCACCCTTCTACCAGCCTTCCCCCACGTAGACATTTCATAAAAATTTTGAAAAATTTGTTTAGTGTGGAAGCAATATTCAAAATAAATATTAAACGACATTTTACACTTCTCGACATTTATTCCTCGTTGGATTCATATGTAGATTCTTCGGCTTCAATTTGCGGACAGTGTCAAGACTTAGAAAGTCACTTCAATCTTTTGATTTTTAAAAAATCTTTAACTAACATGATGTTCTCAACCCTAATCGTACCAACATGTGCCTTTGGGTCACATTTGATTTTCTCAACTAGACAAAAAAGCTAAAATAATTTTTTTATAAAATACATTTTTTTATCTTATATAATACGTTTCAAACCGGTTTGACATACCGCATAAAAAAAATCGTACAAAACCAAGTTTGACTGTATTGTACGAATCGTCATTCCACAAATTTTCTATAATTTTTTTTTTTTTCAAATATAACCTAGATTGCTTACCCATTTTATCTAATTATAACACATCCTACCAAGATGTGTCTTACAGGCACACGCATTACTTGGTACCAATTCTATGAATAGTCCAACTATATAAATGATGCAATAAAACATAAAGTTGCTTCACTTTTAGTATGATGGCGTTTCAAGTACTAAAACAGATGCCCTTCGACCAAATGCCGAGCGTCAAAGTAGACGTGCAGCCTATGCGATAAAAATGATAAATTTTATATAATGTAAAATGTATAATTGTCATGAATTTTTTTCTTTACGTTGTAAAAATACATTAGTATTTCTCATATGTGTCTCTAAGGCACTCTTGGTATATTGTGTTATAAAATATCTTAAAGCAGTTTTCTACGGAATTGTCTTCTTTACCTTGTAAAAATGCATTAGTATTTCTCACTTGTGCCTCTAAAACACTCTTGGTATATAGTGTTATAAAATATCTTAAACCAGTTTTCTATGTAAATGTCTCACTATATCAACGGCTAAATTAGCCAAATATATATTTGCGGATAGATATTCGAAGTAGCCAACTAGAAAAAACACAATTTTCCGAACAATGATCCCGTAGATCCGTTTCTAAGTTTGCGTATAGGCGATACTGTGCTTTATATGTAATTCTCAACATTGTATTTGTAAAACTTAAAAAATATTTTTAATCGTTAAATTACAAAATAACTTCTTTGCAGTCTCACAATGATAATACACCAAAAACTGTGTAGAAGTATTTTTATTTTATTGTACGTAACTGGCTTAACTATAATTCATGTAAACTGTGCCATGACATCGACCAAATGCATTAGAACACCGGAAGGACATGGAGCGGTTAAAACGCCAGCAGATGGAAGATTTCATATACGAATATCTGAAAGCACAGCCAAATACACTCCTGGAAAAACGTATACGAGTACGTTGAAAGAAGGAAAAATTTTTTTTAAATTTTTTTAAAATTTTTTAAAAATTTTTTTTTTTCTTACAGTTACTCTTGAAGGTATTGATGCTGGGATAAGACAAATGCCGGTACCCGTTCGACATAAATTTTCTGGCTTTATGCTAGTGGTCGAAAAGAAATCTAATGAAACACAAGTAAATCTCTATTTTTTAAGTTTATTTTTTAAATTACCCAACATATAAAATTTAAAAAATTACTTAAAAATTATATTTACCTTTACGATCGCCATATTGGAAATGGACAGAAACCGTGTCTTAATTTTTCTAAATGATTTATCCGTTATCATCATGATCAGAACGTTTGTGCCCGTTCCACGAGGGAGCGTAGGAGGCTATCCACAAATAGCCGCCATCTTGTTCTGTTCGTTGCCATCACTTTCACTTCCGTCTATACTTTTCCTCCTTTATTTGCTTTCGCGATTACGTTTCGGGGTGACATTTTTCTGGGTCGTCCTTTTTTGCGAGCACTTTGGGCATTCAACTCTAGCGCTTCGCGTCCAATCTCAATCCCTATGTTTTCGCTGAATCTGAGCATCAATTTTCTTCAAATTTGTGATTCTCCATAGTTCTTCAATTCTTCAATCCTGTCTGTGACCAACACTACACCTTAATATACACTATAAGCACCTGTTCACGAAGACTCGCAGCAATATAGTAGAATCGACATAGACAGTTATAGTTTGGAAAATATTAGGTTTCTGGAGATTTGTGGAGGGTTCTAATGATTTATTAGCAGTAGCGAATTAGTTTTTACTAAACAATCGGTTATTAGAACTAAATTTGTGTCGGGATAGTGACTGACACCTTGTGTAAACATCTTCACTTAATTATAATTTAATTCAAGGATGGTGGAACTGGTACTTATGGCCTGTTTACATTGTTGCATGGCGATACACTTACTAAAATCACTTGCGCTAATATGGTAATGCATACAACAACAACACCAAAAAGTGGAATACAAGTAACTCACCATTTTTGAGAGGAGACAAGTTAAATTGAATGATCCGTTTTTGATTTTTGATTGAATATAGGTTCTGTGGACGGCTCCTGAACCAGGAAGTGGTTGCGTCACCTTTAAGGCTACCGTTATTGAGCATCGAGACGTTTGGTATATGGACGATGGACCATTGAGTAAAGAATTCTGCGAAGATGAACAAAATTTCGATGATACTTTGACATCGCAAATAGATCCTTGCTGTGCATGCGCAGAAGCCAAATATGAGGTAAATTCATGAGATATGATTTTTTATTCATTTTGTCATAAATTTCAATTTTTAATTGTTATGGAAATAACAGCTAACATTTGAAGGACTTTGGTCAAGGAATACACATCCAAGAGATTTTCCATCGAATAGCTGGCTGACCAGATTCAGCGATATAATTGGAGCTACACATACGGTAGACTACAGGTAAAGTAAGTGGCTGATATTAAAACTCTTTCTTTGTTCTCTTCTTAGGTGCTTGATCGATATCCTAATTTTTTTTTTCCTACCAATTCTACCAATTCTAATTCTCAACATTATTTCAGATTTTGGCAATACGGAGAAGTGGCCAGTGATGGTTTACAACAAGTTGCCGAACATGGTGCAACAAGAATGTTAGAAACCGAACTGAAGGGTCAGGTAAATTATCACCAAGAATATTTTATGTATACATTATTGATCGCAGTCAATTATTCTAAATTTTCATAGAGTGATCATATTCGTACAATAATAAAGGCTAAAGGACTATCATATCCGAATGTAACTGGACGAACATTTGCTGTATTTCGAGTCGATTCAAATCATCATCTGGTATCATTTGTTTCGATGATATTTCCATCGCCCGACTGGTTTGTTGGTGTATCCGGTTTAGAATTATGTTTGGCAAATTGTTCTTGGATTGAAAATAGAATATTAGATTTGTATCCATGGGATGCCGGAACCGATTCGGGACCAACATATATTGTAGGTTTTTTTTTTTTTATTTAAAATCAATTTACAAATAAATGTAAAAATGACGTCGTATTATTAAGTCACCAGATCAACCATTAAATCCTAGAGATCATATACGAAAAATCAAACCGGATTATCCAAATGATCCTAGATCGCCATTTTATGATCCTAATGCACTGAGTATGAAACCACTGGCAAGATTGTATTTATTGAGACAGAGATTATATGAGAAAAATTGTCCAGATGATTTAAGTATGGGCCAATATTTTGAGGGAGGGGGGAGGGTGTACATTTTCCTTTAATTTTTTTGTTCAACTTAACTTTTAAGATGAAGATTCTGTATCCGAAAACAAAGCATGCTCAACCGGACCATGGAGTAAATGGAGCAAATGCAATGTTGACTGTGGAAAAGGTTCCCGATACAGACAGCGTGCTTATGTTAATGAAGACTTGGCATACCGAACGGAATGCAAAAAAGAGCTGACACAACGTGATGAATGTTTAGGCACTCAACCGAATTGCGAAGGAAATAATTCAGGTGCGGGGCGCATTGATATTGAATATTTTATGTGGCCTTTTTGAGAATTTAATTTTTGTTTTATTGATTTTTGTTTTTTTTTTTTTAGAAGAAGTAGAAGAAGTAACTGAGGCACAATGCGCATTAACCGATTGGGGTGATTGGACTGAATGTACCCCAAAATGTGGAAAGGGTACACAGCAAAAGCGACGAAAATATGTTAATCGAAAAGCGAAAAAACGTTGTGAGGTAAGATTTAGTGGTAAATTAAAAAAAAAAAAAAAAATCAAATAATTTTTGTGCGGATGTTTTGAATTACGGACAATTCAGTGATGGTGATTGTTATTGAAATAAATGATCCGTCGATGATCTTGCAGATTCCATTTAATCGGCTATTTAGTACGGTTCGTGTCATTCTTCCGCAGTGTACGTGTCTGACACACTGACCCATTTGTGACGTTTGATGGCTGTGTCTATCCATTCTTGATCCATATTGATCACCCGTAGATCGTTGTTGGAAATTATATGGGGTCAGTGAATGCGTTGACGAGTGTCTGTCACCTTTTCGCTTTGACCACCATACAAAAGAGTGTTATTGTATTTGAAACATAATATTTGTGGCCATTTTGTTTTCATCAGTGGCACCACACCACTAAATCTATTATAGTTGGTTATATTCATTTTATATTAACCAAGTAATTTTTAGATTGTAGTGTATTCTAGTTTTGTTTTTTTTTTTATTTATTATTATTTTGTTCCAAAAAATCATAATTCAAGAAGATATAACCAAATTCTAGGGTGGAGACAATCATCCATTACTGGTAATTACGCAGGAATGTCAAAATGCACCGTGTGTTGGCGACATAGCACCAAGCGACGAAGATGATCAGGTAAACGGGAAATAAATAAAAATTAGTGCGCGGACACATACGACAAAAATAATCTGTTTCAAGTATATATACATACATATATATATATATATATATAACTATATACTCATCTATTAATATACAAATATGTTTAAATAAAATATTTTTTTTTTATTTCATCAACTATTTATTGTATTTAATACTTAATACTTAATACTTTTTATCTTGTTATTTATTAGGGTTAAATGTGAGAAGCAATGTTTTGTTTATGGGCCTGCTGACCAATTATCGATAGAATTGTTAATCAAATAATTTTAAACGGAATTTTGTTTTTAAATTTTAATTTATTGTATTAAAACGACAACAACAACAAAAAAGGTCAACCTGGAGTAAAAGAGATCGATACAGTAACAGTTATTTAAATGAAATATTCTAGTACCAATTGATTGATTTGATTTTTTGTATTGGGAGTGATCGGTATTTAGATCTATTGTGCCCCACCCCCACCTTTCTTGATTTCTACTGTCTCTGTTTCTCTTTGTTCCGGTCTGGTCCGGGGTGATGAGGGTGGCATTTCGTTGGTTCTAGCTTTGGTACTGGCTAGGAAGATATTCTCTCTCTCTGCTCGAACCGGGCGTTTCTCTTTGATTGTCATAAAGGCATCTTTTCATTTAATCAGCTAATTAGGTTACGGTGATATCCCGCTGGTGTTCCGTGCTAGTAGCTAGAAAATTTAACAGATCTGCCACGTCAGAGCCCCGCATAACGGGGTAAGGCACAGTTACTCACTGAGGTGGCGGTCTGGTATCGGAACATACTGGTAAAACGACAGTCTAGTATTACCTTCGGCTGTCAACTTAGACACTAGTCGCCTTACACCGTGGATTGGGGGCGGGGGGGTTTGAAAGTTCTTCGTTCATTATTTCGCGTTGACTTGCCTGGACTGTAGCATGTTGCTCCCATCTTCACTCAAGTCAATGGCGTCAACTTCAAGTAATTTATACATCTTCTGTAAGATTTCTAGGTTGACCTTGACTGTCAAAATATCTATAAAAAAGAAAATTTATTCTTTGCATGCATTTACGTTTAAAGTTATTAATTTAACGGCACACTGCTTATAATATTGTGGAAATATCATCTATATACGAGAGCATGCGCAGAGCCAGTTCTCAAAGTGAATGTTTTTTTTTGTTTTGTTTTTTTTTTGATTTTTTTTTAATTCCAAATATTCAAAGGTATTCTTTTTATTATGTTCATCACATTGTTGCTTTTTGTTTGTTCATGTTCTCCAAAAAAAAAAAAAAAAAGAAAAAAAGAGGCTAAATAACAAAATTAGATACATTTTTGCAATCACTAATATAGATAGATGAAGAGGATACGGAATGTGAGCTAACAGATTGGTCACAATGGGGACCGTGTAGCGTATCATGTGGCGGCGGTACAAAGCAACGCTATAAAAAACCTATAGACAGTTCAAAATGTACCAATGATAATGTACAGGAAGATACAAAACCATGCAATATGTCACCATGCCGAATACCAAGTTTGTACACATTTTCTTTGTTTATTCTTTATTATTATTATTATTATTATTATTATTCTTATTATTATTAATTATGAGTAAAATTAATGTTCTCTAACATAAACAGATTACTGTTTCGAGGATCCAGAAATTGGAAGTTGTCGAAATTTTACGAACATGTGGTTTTTCAATAGAAATCATTCCCGATGCGATGTATTTACTTGGTCGTGTGGTGATCATGGCAATAAATTTGCGTCAAGCGATGAATGCTTACAAACGTGTACGGGCGTTACAAATTTGTATCGTACCCGACCGCCAAATACGAGAAACCAAATGAGAAATCGAAAAGGCATTTCTCAATATTAGAGATATTTTTTTTTTTTTTTTTTTGGTTTTTTTTTTGGTTTTTTGTTTTTTGAATTATCAAATTTTAGTTGATTTTACTATTTACCAAATGTTAATTAGTTATTGTCAATAAGTAAATTGTATACTAATCAATATTTATGTATTTATGCTAATAATATTGTAGTGTAGTAGTGCATAGAGGAGAAGAATGAAAAAGTGACATTTTTCGTACATTTTCGGAGATTCGATTGCACCTAAAATGGCGAAATTCTTAACAAATTTCATGTCAAATATTTAGAATTTTCTTCAATTTAACATGACTAAAAAAACCTAAAACTAACAAACAATACAAAAAAAAAATTTATTGCAATAATTCAGGATCCAGAGATATACAGTTTTGTGCAAAAAAATAGGTGTAAGGCAAATTTTGTATGATAAAAGTCGAAATTCAGTAATTTCTCCTACTTGTTAGGATTGATATGTGAGAAATCTATGAATGCAATTAATCTTTATTTTTAAATGCTAATAATTTTTCTGAAAATATGAACGGGAAGTAAGGACAGCTGCTGGATTTAAGGAAAATTAAATACTATTAAATACCTCTTTAAAACCATAAACTTTTTGCGCAACCTCTCTAAACGAAATGTTAAAATAACTTAAAATTTTGAAACCATTTTTTTTAATTACCAAGGGTGTGTTCCTACAGGCAGTTAAAATGACTGGTCATTTTAACTCGATCATTGCCGTTCCCAGCGGCAGTTAAATTAACTTTACCTCTGTATATACACGGAATTCATGC
>JANSTT010018072.1:0-14853 GCA_026745375.1 Platyura marginata | reverse complement strand
CCTCCCTTCCCCATACTTAATATATATTTATTTTCTCTTATTTGTTGCTTTTCGTTTTTTATATATATTTACATATATATATATATATATATATATATATATATATATACATATATTTTGTAGAGGGGGGTAGAGTCATATTTCATTACAAATAAAAAAATTAAAAGTTTCGAAATTTTATTTTTAATTGTGAGAAAAATCGAAAAAACTACACAACAAAAACCACATGTTTTTCAAAAAATTTGTATGGGAGGGGGTGGCTACCGACGAGCGAGCGAGCGATACTTTCTATTTTTATTGCAATTTTACGATTAAAAATTTCCAAAACGTAGAGAGAAAACACAAAAATTTGTAATTGTTTTTTCGAAATTTCAAAGTGAAAACAAAGCTTCCACTTATTTTTTTTAGTGTGGAAGCAAAAACCATGCGCCCACCATATTTATAAATGACGTCCTATATTTACATTTATTTTGTTTAAATCCAAAAATTATTTTATACTCTCACATAAAGGTATAAGTATATAGGTATATAAGTAGTATCTATAAGAAAACGTAATTCACAGGATTTTACATACCATAATGTAAGATAATGGAGTCGCAGGTGGTACATTTGCAGCAACCAATTCCATATTTTCAAGCCACGGTAGTAGGCACTGCAGCAATAAAGCTCGTACTTCAGCTCGGGCTGTTTGATATCTATGTGTTATTTCTGGAAACGAAAAAGTTTACCATTATTATTACTGAAGGTATATATTTTGGGGATTACCTACAAATAAATATGAAACAATTTTTTTTATTTGTTCTAATAAATTAAATTTATTTTGAATCGATATATGTAATGTAAACTGATGCTGGCTACTTACTTATATTATTTATAAAAGGAAGATCCATTAACTTACATTATAAATTAAGAAAATATAAAATTATATATAGAAATGTTGGTAAGTATCTAAAAAAATATATAATGTTGATGGTCAAATTTTTTTTTTTTAGTTCTTATGGAATAATTAAACGATATTAAAAATGAACCACAAATATGTAACCAAATACCAATGTCCATATTTAACCAGTAAATAAGCAATAATTGGCTACTAATATACCCGACAACAACTACCTATAAAGAGTGCACAAATTAGGATTTCATTCATAGACCAAAAAGTTCCACGAACTACCGTTATATGGCGCTGCTATCAATTATATGTCATTTCTAGGGTTTTTAATCATTTACTCGAAAAATATTTGAATTACAGAAAAAAATCATATGACGAAAATGATAGAGAATAAAAAAATGAAGATTTCATTGATAGACCAAACATTTCTACAACCTGCGCTACAATCAATTTTATGTCCTTTTTAGGGGTTTTTTTTTTATTATTTGCTCATCGCTCAATCTTACGACTTCCATTATAAAATAAGCGAAAAAAAACAAACATTTTTATAATTTTTAATTTTTAATATTAATTACACTTACCTGAAAACATAGGCATCGTTAGCTCGGGCCTTAGTTGGGCCATTTGCTTTGATAAATACATTTGAGATCGACAGTATGCGTTGCTCAGTAATGCATCCAAAGTTCCTACTTTTTCTTCGTCTGTAACAAAAATATTTTACAATATTAAAATTTCGAACTGAATTAATATTTAAATGTCATCATTGAAAATTGGCATCACTGAAAATTTAAATATTTACTTTCGTGTGAAAGTGTTTTTTTGTAAAACACCATTATAATCTTAGAGGTCAAGAGATATGAGTTAAAGATAAACAAAAAAAAAAACTTAAATATTTACTATTATCGACGTAAGTATAAAATGAATAATACAGTTTTATATTTCTATGTATTGTGTTTTCCCCGTTAGCCTTAACAAATAAATATACATTCGATATACATATGTATATGTATAGACAACATTCTTATTTTTCCTCGATCAAAATAGAATAAAAGTTGTGATTATAATCAAATATAATAGAAAACGATAAAAAAAATTAATCGAATGAAAACTATAATTCTGACACTAATTGAATATACCGTGACGCGCCCACTACTAAAATTGCTTACATAAATATCGATGCCCTCAAATGATAGGAAATCGATATTGTCGCTTCTGATTTTTTGTTTTTCATTATTTATAATACAAATTTATGATTAATTTTGACAAAAAACTTGTTATTATTTGTTTTATTTCTCGCTTAGTTATTTGCAAAGGCGGTTACATTAAATAATTGTGTTTTCTTTGCCTATTTTTTCACTTTGCCAAAACAAACTTTATAGATACAAATTTTCGATACAAAAGTGTGCAAGTATGAATAAAATAGTAACTACATCCTACATATAACTACAAGATATTTATTCTAAGAATTAACTTGGGAATAGGAATTTTTTATTGATTGTAGGAATTAGAATAAAATATATAAATATATGGCGACTATTAAATTGAGAAAATATACAAAGAAATGAAATTTTTGGTCGTAATCTTTGTAAAAGCATGTAAATAGAACTAGAAATTGGATAATATAAATGAAATTGTAATGGGGCATTGCGGTGCCTCCGATAGATTCAAAAATTATAATTGGTTGTGATGCATTTTGGTTGGATTTTAAAATCAAACTGGGTGATTTTTTAGGTAAAGTAAAAAGTTACGTACCTACTTCAAAACCATTAGTGTTGTAAAATTGTCAAGACTCTTTGTGAGAATATTTTCGAGAAGGTTCTTATTTTAATTGAGAATTTTGTTATTTGAAAAAAATCAAATAATTTTAAAATAAATTAATTTTTGATAATAAAATAAAAAAAACAATATTCAATTCAAATGTAGGTACCTAACAAACCTACATACATACTTATTTTCCAATTATTTTTTAATTAACTTACCATATGATTTGAAATCAAAATTAATGAATTTTTTGAACATTATTGAAAAATTGTTTGAACAAAATCTCTAGAATTTTATAAACAAAATGTCTGAATAACAGATCAATACTATAATATATATAATATACAGTCTGTCCTTAAATCTATCTTGTCTATACTAATAAATTAATTCTCGTAATCTTTATAATTAAAAGCCACTGTTATTGATAAATTTTTACTTTCAACTGTAGCGCACGATCATACCTAAACATAGTCAGGGCTATCTTTCAACTACAAACTGGACTGGGCGATTGCCGCAAATTTTAAATACATCTGTGAATTACAGCCCGTCTATAGACAATCTGGGGAGTTAGAGGGTAAAAAAATTATTTTAATTTAAGTAAAATCATTGTTTTCTATTAACATCAAATGTTATAGCATAGAAAATATTTTCTATATCAGTGAGTATAAATCAAGTTTTGAAATAATCGATTCAAACCGAATTGTATTTGGAATCTTCTCAAGAAGGAAATAAATAAGATCAGGTACTGATAACGTAATGTCGTATAATATTTATGTATGTAATAAATAGAGGAAATGTTATATGCACATATTATCACATACAATTTTACCAACTATGTTGAATAAAATATGAAATAAATAAATATGGGATTGGATAATTCCAATTCCAGAGGAATGAATATTTTAAATTAAAAGTTAATGGTTTACAGCTACAAATGTAATTTAAGGTAATTTTAAATATAATCTGGCAAGAAAAATAACATCAAAGAAAAGCTTGTTAATTTGAACACTTGAAAGTTTACAAGTTCATTTTTCATTTCCAAAAAAAAAAAAAAAAAATTATTTAAAACTTTCCAAAAAGTCATCATAAAATACAATGAGTAATGATATTGAAAACATTTTCTTAAATAGGTCATACATACATACACTTTAACTAATTACATTTTCTCCACTTCTCCACTAATAATTAAAAAAAAAAATTCAAGACTAAAAGTATTTAATTAGATACTCAGCATCGTTATCATAATGTCAGGAGAACAATTAACAGAACCTTAAAGCTTAAACTAAAAATAAACCTACACTTAAAAAATTTTAAATCCAAAATTTGATATAATATCGGAAAATGTTATCTGCTTAACAACAACAAACAACCCTCGGGGCACTTGAACCATCCAGAATTGATGATATTTTTAATAATACTTCACACTCAGAATTTTCAAATTTAATCCAAAGTGTTTTTCGACTACATAAAATTTGATTATTGCCAATATTATAGATGTGATATGATCGTTTCAGTGCTTAAGTGTTCAATAGGACAAATTTATACAGTTTTTCTTTTGTGCACAAAGGATTTTTAAAGCTCGATTTGATAAATAATGTGTAAAATCAAAAATAAATTTTAGGGTTATTGAATTTATATTTTCAAGTAAGTATATGTATATGTATATAGGTTTTTCTTCCATTCTCTTATTTTATAGGTTTTTGGTCATAAAATTCTATCAGTATTCACTTTTAGATAAGAATTTTATTGTGAAATAAGAACCTTGAAATAGGTCTGGTTAAGCTTTGAATGTATTGCCACATAAAAGATATGTACATATATAGACTTCTCAATGTGGTCTGATGACTGGCTGGAATGGTTACAATATCACATATCTAATGCATATCCGATACTATACAATGTAAATGTAAGTATGTTCCAAATGTAGATATTATTGTACAATGTACACCATAGTGTCATTGCGGTTTTTAAAAGAATAAACTGTTTTACACAATCATTATGCAAATAATAAAATAAATAATGTAATCAAAATTTTTAAATCTACAGCGGAGAGAATTTTAAACATAGGTACATGCAGATGAGAGATGACACAGACCAACAAATTCTAGAACAATTCGAAGAAAAAAAATTATATGTGATTATTGGAAAATACCGTAGCGGAATGTTTGTGTTATACACATTTAACACATTCCCTCTTTATAGATATTTACAGCCCCAACATTTATAAGCGCTAAAAACATTGAATTATTATTATTTATAAAATACTAAATGATTTTTGATTTTAAATTTTTTTATTGAATTAAGTTTCAGCAGTAATGTCAAAATTTCAAAAAAAATTAGTTTATTAAGTTAACCTGTACGGTAAAATGTTAGGACACAGGGGTGATAACTATTAAATTAAATTCACTTTATACTTATTAAATCTGCGCCGCATGCTGATGTTAAATTAATTCGTTGTTGGTAGTTAGCCGTTCGTATTCCGAATTCTAAACACATTTGCTTAAATGTCAGTAAATGAAATTATTAAAAAGCAATTTTTCTTAAAATGGTCTATAGAACATTTCAACGATATGACGATAATTTTTTAAAGTATTTAACGAAAAGTCTTGTCGCAACAATTTACAACTTTTTCACCAAAATCCAATTTGCATAATAAACTATTTAAGATAAACATCACATAACTAAATGGATTTTCGTGACAGGTTTTACTAATGAAGATTTGTTTTTCAAAACACCTAAATCAAAATTATCAGATAGATACAAAAACGCTATACTTTAATTAATTTTCCATTTTTAAATATTTCTGGTGAAGCGCGTTCAGTTGAAATTACACCCTAATCAAATGGTGCGACGACATAGCACAAACGCGAATCGATTAACCATCATTACAATAGAACACATCCATACCGTTACGATGAATATGTTTTACTGATGTTTCGCAATAAAATGTTAGTTCTCCCTCTGTCAGCACACTGGAATTAGCTTTCCATGAAAATGGATGAAAATAGAAAAATGGAAAGATTATACTCTCTCTCCATCTCTCTCTCCCTCTCTGGGAGTTGTATTTGTGTGTATATAGTGCAATTTTTGGTAATGAATGATTTCAAGTTTGCCAACACGTGTTTATGCGAAAAGTACTCAATGAAAATTGAGCCGATTCTCTGTTATTTTGTTGTTCGGCAAAAATGTTTAGAAAATCGTATTTTGGAAATACATATAATGTATATTATAGCTCCATTTTGCGGAGAGAATTTGTAACCGTTATTATTATGTATGTAGGTATCTCTTACAGCAACTCTCAATGGTTAAAACTCGAATGCAGTTATCATTTTACTTTAGTATGGCGGGAAGTTTCAATTCGTAAGCAATATAGATAGGAAAAGTCATAAGTACAATAGCGGTACTTCTAATGTGAGGTAAATCATAAAAATTAGAACGCGCGAAAATCTAAAATGAAAAATGTGCAATTGATGAATTGAAATTAATTAAATTGAAAAATTCTTTGATTGTGATAGAAAACAAAATGATAGGTGTCAATTAAAATAAATAATGTTTGGCATAATGCCTATTACTGCATTAGTATATTATTGTTGATTATATTTAGTGATTGTATTTAGTTGGGTTTGGGTTTTTTTGTTTTTTTTATTAAACAAGTGGGACGAATTATGTTTACCGAAATATTTATGTATAGGAAATGGTTATTTGGAGCGGCTATTTTTTGGATGTGCTACTTGAATAATACCGCAACAAAAATTGGACGATTATTAATTTAAAATACAATCATATCTAGTTCATATCGACAATAATACACCTACATATATATGTACGAACATATATTAACAGAGGTACGCTACACATGATTGTTTTATTTGTACCGAGAATAAAAAAAAAGATTCTAGGAAAATGTTGCTTTTTTCGTTTCCTGGTTTTTTATTTTTTTTTAATATTTTTTGCAAAAAAAAAAAAACTTTATTTTTGTAGTGGAAATCTATTTTCACAGCAAATGGTTTTATCGTAAAATTTCAGATTTATGTTATTTGAAATTTTAGTTTGGGCATTTTTTAATTGTAATTCGAATTTATGTAATTTATGATCAAATCAAAGGTTTTTAACTGGGAATTTATAACAATTTTTTTTTTACTTTTAAAAAAAGAAGAATAAAATGATAAAACCTAAATCGTCAATAAAAATAATTTAAGAATTTTACATTAATTAAAATAATTTGATTATTTTTTTTGGAACAATTTTCATCAATAAAATTCCATTACACATCTTATATAAATTTAATTAATTATTACAAAGAGGAAAAATAAAATTGAGTAAGATAAGATCAATTTTACCCAAAAAAGGCCAATTGGTTTCATGGGCGTCATGTTGGGTCTATTTCTATACGATACCCAATAACAAGCAAATAGTTATATTTGATTATTTTTGTATTGTACATAAGATAATATATTTTTATTATTCAATTAACTTTAATTTATGTTAATTAATTTTTATACTAATCTAAAAGTTGTAACATCACTTTGAAAGGCATTTTATAGAACAAATTCATGATAAATAAATTTAGCAACAATCATTTCGATTTTGACAGTAAATTAAGTTGTTTTAATAATTTTGCTATACCAACATATAAATAAACAGTTAAACATCATTTTAGATTTCTTAAAGAACTCTCTAAGCATATTCTCAATATTCTAATATTTTCGAGTTCAATAATTTTTCATTGGGTTTTTTCCCTGACTGGCGCTCATGTTTACACAATGTGTGAAAGAATCTGGCCTCGTTAAAATATTCATAATAAAGTAGGACAAATCTGTTTTAGACTTAAGCATAAATTAACTCTACAAGCAGAAACAAGCATATTGAGACCTTACATTGAAAAATGTGTCATCATTTCGAATAAAGCACTCTTTAAGTTGGTCCAACCAGATGACTCAATGGATTGAGTAGTTGTCTTTGGAGTGGGAGGTCTCGGGTTTAAGTCCGACCGAAATGAAACAAGAAAACATTTTTCTCTTATGTGTTGACTTTAGGGTGGGGTGTTGAATTGCACTTAAAAATGGTCTAGAAATTGCATTATCTCAGAATGACAGTGCTTAAAAGGAAACAGGTGAAATAACGACGAGCAGTATGCAACGTTTCCAGGAGAAACACCTCAAGTGCTGGGTGCTGCATTTCCACATACACACATAAAGAAGATGTCGTCATATCAAATGAGATAAATATATATATTCAGTGATAATAAAACGGCACAATTATGATAATTGGTAGATCAAGATAAGTCTCACAACGAATAGAAGAAGAAGACGGTCATTCATTTTTAGCCAATTTTTTTATTCAGTTGTCATAAAAAAGTGTCAATCCTAACAGTGTCCTTATAAGTTTAAGCAAGAATTGGCCTCAAACTACATAATGTGTTAAAATTTTAGAAGATGATCGAATAAAATCATTTGTTCAGATCTGGAGAAATTAACTGATTCTGGAGTACAAGATCCCCCATAAAAGCTGCAGTTTTTCAATTTTGTACATTTCAATTTCAATTTACATTAGTATTAGCATTATATTTAGAAAATATTCAATTAGTTTCCAAAACAGGTACAAAATAACAACAATATTGTTTTGTGAACTACCAATGATTTACTATAAATCTATGTGGGTTATGTACTCAAAACATCACGTCCAATCTGTAATTAAATAAATACATACATCAAGCTACATACTTCTGCAATATTTGATTTATTGGGACTATGTAGAAACGTTAAGGCTCGGTGATTTTGGTGCATTGTAAATTATAGTAACAGAGCTTTGTGGAATTTGTTTTGTAGAAATTAGTTTCGAGAAAATATTTCAAGTCGAAACAAAGTTTTAGCAATTTTCTTTATGTGCTGTATGCAAATTTGTTTAAACACTTTATTTGATTTATTATTTTTTTTTTTTTGGAGACAGTTCTGGAAAATGTAATTTAAATTTAAATTAATAAAGTTATGAACGACGTGCAGGGTGTTCCCAACAATATTTTGGCGAAAGTAAATCTCCATTTTCACCGTAAGATGCAGAGGGGAATACCAACTTTGAATTGACAGATCGAAGTTAGTTGAAATTACGTTTTTATCATAAAATTAACTTACTTCTTCGTCTACTGAACATAGGTACTAATTTTTGAGAAATCCTTTTTAGAATACATTTTTATATATCCTCTTTATGGATTATGGTTCCGTAAAAAAAATAATAAACAAAATAAAGAAGAAATAATTGTCTATAATTGTCCGTGAATATTTTGTCTGTACAATAAATATATATTGAGTAAAAATTAAATACAAAAACCCTATAGGAATGACATAAAATCGATTGCAGCGCCATAACGGTATAACGTGGAACTTTTTCGTCTATGAATTAAATCTTCTACCTTTAGCCGTTTAGCCAGAATCTTAATCACTGACAGACGGACGAACGGACATGCATATTTTGACTAAAAATTTCACAAACAATTAAGACAATGGTGTTACAAATATTTTTTACGATGAATATTAAGGGGTGTTACAAATTCCATACCAAAGTTATAATACCCTTTTCATATGGGTATAAAAAAATCTTAAAAAAGGATACAAAAGGGCATCTAAGATTGAAAGATGTTCAAATTTATTTGAAATTTTCGACAATACATATAAAAACGCGGAATTTGTTGTATTACACTTAAAATATATAAAAAAGCACTGAAAATTGGAAAAAAAAATTTGTATCGTCATGTGTGCATAAATATGACATTTAAGTATACTTTAAAGAATTAATTAACCTTATTTTTGAAATGTTAACTTAAAGATTTATTATAGTTTTGCATAAATACAACATCTTAACAAACATATGTCACAAAGTGAATTAATTTTTGTATATAAAATTAAAATTACTGCCTACGATGGTGAAATGAGGAATTACATTTTGGAGCTTTTTCTAAAGTTTGCTATTATATTGCAGATTACTCTAATATTGTATATATATGTACATAGATAATTTATCCATCATGGTATACTATACATTTCTTTATATACCTTCTTTTCTATATTAGGTAGACATCATCTATAAATCTTTGACGTTGACTTTTATGTCATGAATATTTAGAATTTTTACCTTGGAGATTTGCATGCTAGAAGGTTATTTATTAAAATGTTGGAAGCTTGAGTAAGTTGAAAGGTAGGAGTACTTAAGAGCACATAATTAATGTTGGTAGAGATGCATTTATTATAATAAACATTTTAATAAAATAAGAAACGTTAGCAGGAAAAAAATTGATGTTGGTTTTGATACAAAACACTCTCTACACCAATACACTACGTTTATAAATCACATATAAAGTGTCACACCAAAATATTTAATTTTTAGAAACAAGTTTAATTATAGCCAGAAAACAGCCATTCATATATGTACCTATCTGATAATTCAACAAAATAGGAGCATCGCTTTGTCATTCAATTGACATAATTTTGTTAGTTTCCTAATTTACAATTCATTTTGATATTCATCGCATTGATAATATTTAATATAAATATTGTATACTTTATCTACATATGTATAATATGTACATAATTATATTACATAGATATTAATCAGAAATTTAATGATGACCATAGGCATATACACCAATCAAAATTAACAATTTATATTATTGTCCGGAGGGGTTAATTAACATGATTGTGTAATTAATGTTTTTAAATTTAAGTGATTTTGATTTGATTTCGAAAAAAAAACAGTGAACAGGTATATTAACATAGCTCAACTAGAAATAATAAAGTTTTACACGCTGCAATAAATTCAAATAATATAAATTTTATTGTAGCGCAGTTACACGGTTTGTTTGATAACTTTTTCGTGTACGCAACAATAGTTTATTATCATTAACTTTAGTCTTATACTTTTTTTAAAATTTTTAAATTTTAAATAAATAAAAAATATTTAAAAGGCGAAAAATTTTATTGATTGTAGCGCGGTCTGTGTTTTTCTTTTGTCTTTAGTTGCGTTCACGTAATTCCAGATCAACAGAATTTTTTAGAGTCCCTTATAATAGAACCAATTATGGTTACTTTGAAATTTTAAATCCACAAGTTATATGTTAAGAAAATTTAATTGAATTTTTCATATATTCATGACTTAAGCTACGATTAGACGGACATTAAATCGCTCATTAAATTGAGCTCGTGACGTCAAATTTGCGTCACGTTGTTCTCATTGAAGTCACATACCGTCTAATCGTCATTTATCTAACGACGACTTTAGTGAGAACATTATTGTGTCATTATAATGAGACGATTTAGTAACCGTCTAATTACTCCGTTAGACAGAATTTTTTAATTGTATTAAATAATTTTTGTTTGTGAAATTTATGTAATTTCATGTATTAAATCATTAATTTTTATCATAGTTACATTAAAGATGTACATACATAAAATATGTAAATATACTGAGATGATGGAATTCGTTCCGTTGTTAGTGAAAACCTACAGGTCCGATTTTGCTGATGAAGAGAAGAAGACCTCTTAGTTGACGACAAGAACTAAAAAAAATTCATCAGTCTCATAATGCGAGTATACTAATGGATTTTTATTAAAATTGGCCTACAGTCGTGTCGTTGGTATAAATAAAATATAATTCTGTTGTTTAACTTCACTTTTGTGTGTTTGTGGGCAAATCTTGCAACGGCTTATTAATCCACTTCCCATCATGCAATGAAGATCATAGACTCATTGCCGGTGACAATGCATTTTATCAAATTTTGGGCACCCCCGCCCTATTCCCCACCCCAAAATCAACAAAGGGCTAATTTACCCACTTCCCATCATCCAATCAAGATGAAACTTGGCACATATAGACTCATTGCCGGTAACAATGCATTCTATCAAATTTTGGACACCCCCACCCCTCCCCATCTAAAGGATTTAAACGAAAAACTTCGTTTTTTATGGTTAGTTTTTAAATTCTTTTTTTAATAGTTTCTTTAATAGTATCTCTATGTACTGTTATATATGCTGATATATTGTTAAATTTCATATAATATTTGTCACCCTGTTGACTTACATAACATAAATAAATAAATAACGGAAGAGACTAGAACTTTATGGTTTGTTAAAAAATTATTTATGCCTACTGTTTTCTTGCCTATAATTTGTCATTCATATTTTTTGTACTTTGAATAAATTAATAGTTTCTAACAAAATGAGCTTTACTGGAATTGTGAATGTACACACCAACGGACTATGTATATTCATATTGTAGTAGAATTTGGGTGACCCTATTTGTGTGATCGATTGAATATTGTTTTGTATTGTCCATCAAACTAGTTTTGAATAACGGCTATGTATCTAGTCAATTTACTCATTGTCTTAATTATAATGTGGACAAATCGAATTGTAACATCGTCTCGACCAGATCGATATTTGTAATTATTTATATTTTTGAATATTAAAGTTAAAGTGAACTTGGGGTTTTAATTAAACGAGGAATATCTAAGGCTACAATATGTACTTTATGGCAGTTATTTTATTCCATCAGTAGTACAGTGGACAGTTAAACTTGTTTCCAACATTTGCGAACGTCTATTATTGTAGACAAAACATTCACTGTCTCAGTAAATGATAATTTTTTTTTTTAAATTAGTCCCTAAAATCCAAAATTATTCCTAAATAAACAGCTTAGATTAGTTACAAGCACTGAACAATTTTCTTTGTTGTAAATTCACCATTATGCAAAATCTAATATGCTCCACATACCTGCATACATACATTATGTAAATAAATTGTTGCCGGAAGTCCATTACAAGATTATTTGAAATTCAAGATAACAAATTCTATAGTAGTAGGTATTCCTAGTTTACATATATTCTAGTCTAGTAAGCTTTATTGCAAATAGTATTAGATCTGTATATTTTGTCAATAACAGTGTATTGTTATGAATAAATTTGTATCTGCATATGTATATATGACTAGAAAAATATTGTTGAAAAAAAAAGCAAAAAAAAAATCAATAATAAACCTTAAAGTGTTGCCAATACACTAGAAGAAAATGCCTTTGGTTGACAAAAATACTGTGCAAAATGAAAAACTCACACCCATTGCTTTTGGTCGGATGACAAAAACAGTTTTATGCAACACGCCTTTTTGAAGTTTTTCTTTTGGAAATATGTTTTATGTGTAACAAATATAATATTTATTAGTTATTTTCTTCATTGTATTTAACTTTCTCTATTGCAGTATTTTTCTTTTATTTTTAGAATTTTTTTTCATTTTTGTTATACAAAATGGCATGACTTGGATTTTTTTTCGTTATTCACGCGACAAAGTTTGTATAAAAAGACTAATTTGTCATTTTTATGAATGCATAGTTAGCAGCTTTTATATTTAATATTATACATGCCTACATAGTTAGCTCAGGTGCAAAATTTGTATTTTTTTTTTACACCAGGCAAAATATAACTAAAAATAAATACATCTGAAATATGCATATTAACCAGTGGCGGATGCTGAGAATTATTGATTCCATCATCGTGGGACTATTTTTTAAAAAAAAACTTACGTCATTTTGATGGGCATGACTGGGCATGCTCCGAACATCTTGACCGTTTTTTTGGCGGTTTTTAAAAAAGTGACACAATTTTGAACTTTCTTAATGCTGAAGATGTGGTTTTAAAACTTTGTATTTTTATATTATTTTAAATTTCCAGCATTTTTTGCCAAATAAATTTTTTGAAAAAATTTAACCCTTTAAGGCCCATACATTTTGAACAAGAAGCATGCCCATTTATTTTCCATTTTCTTCTATCAAAATAGTCCCATGATGATGGGATCAATAATTCTCAGCATCCGCCACTGATATTTACCAATAATATGTGATCTTCATAAAATGGCCCTATTTGAAATTTGTGATCGTAAAGTACCTACATATGTATATACGAACTTAATAAAAAAATGTTATGATCTTGCAGAAATATTTGCCTGTAGTTTATTAATCTGTTCTCTACATAAATATCCACAAAATTATCAACTCTTTTGATATAACTTAATTACTTTATTATATAGGAAATTTATGGAGACAATATTTGACATGATATACCACTACCACATCGTGTGGAATTTCTATTAAAACTCATGTTATATTTGAGTAAGATTTTAATAAAGCTTAAAGAGCTTGCCACAGAATCAATAATTAAAATTATGGTATTTGAGCTTAACGAGTTTAATTATCATAATATATGAATGGCATATTTATTTGACGGAAGTTTCATATATATGTGTCAATAAATAAAAGTCAACTTTTGAAATAGACGTATGTTTATATGTACATATACATATGTATGTATATATGGGTAATAAGGCAAAAATGGGTACTTAATAAATAATTGAATATTTAGTTAATTTGTATACACTAAATAAGTCAGGAAAAAAAAAAATTGTGATAATCATTAAAATGCAAACAAAATTAGTAAATAATTGGCCCTCACGAAATATTTATCATAATACTCGTAGAATAGTTTAGGTCATTAGTGACGCTGGTCCCATATTAAGCATAATTTGACTATGTACTTGTACATATATACAATTTAATCTTATTGTGAACGTTTACCGTAAAGGTAAAAAGAACAAAGAAATTACGGTAACAAAAAAAGTTAAAGATAAAGCTTTCGCTCAAGCATCGCTGCATAGTTATAGGTACAGTACTGCATAACTAGTTATACAAAAATAAATATAGTTGCTGGGTTGCAGCTCTGCAGTAGGTAGGAATTTTGCCTATCTTCATTAATAGTTGAGATTAAATTTCAAAAATATTTATATCAAGCTCAAGTTTTTATATTAGGGATACTAGGACTGTTGAAGTTTTCAATAGGGTGGCGCTAAACTTTTTAAGTGTTTAGTTTTTTCTTTAATTATTTCACTTAAATGGGAAGTCTAGTTTTTCATCAATCATTTGACTTTATTTTTATTTTTTTTTAAAATTTGATTGAATAAGTTTCTGGTTACTTCGATTATTGGGTTTAACGGTACGTTCATATTGAACGCCGATAGCGCTTGTGCTTATTCCTTATGCTTATTGCGCTTATGTCGGCTGAAACAATTTGAGTGCACATAGTAAAAGCTTATTTCGTCCTGTCTCTAGCAATACCGCCTATCTGACATTTTTTTTGAAATCCGTATTTGTACAGATATCATTAATAGTTC
>JANSTT010018071.1:0-57920 GCA_026745375.1 Platyura marginata | reverse complement strand
ATAACTATACAATAAAAGAAAGCCTAATCTTTTTAACGTGGTACTTCTGTAAATTAATCAATCATAATATTTCAAAAAATTCAATCATGTGACCAATAGCAAAATTGCACAGTAGGGACGATAGAAAATTAAAGTTAAATTTGATGGCATAATTCTGTAAGAGAAATTTTTAAAAAGTTATTATTTTTGAAGAAATTTACAGAATAATAGACCACGATTTCGAGCCGAGTCACATGCCGCCAAGAAACCAATGCCTTTAAAAAGTTCCAATTTTTTTGGGGCTTGAACATGTTTTTTGTTTAATAATATTTTTGTTTAACAAACCGTTAAAAATATTCAAATAAACTATTAATTAATTACAAAAAATTCACAAAGATCAAACCACCCAAATAACTGGAATTAAATGAGCACAACTCAACTTTATAGTGATCTTTAGAACTAAGATTTTGATTAAAAAAAAAATTGGTAAAAAAAATTAAATAAAAAAAAATTATTAAAAATATTTTACAGACAAAGAGTGCAATTTATGAAATCAAATAAATATTCCTTTATAATAATAATTATGTTATGACAAGAAATGTTTCTATTTGCAGTTGTAGCAGTAAATATAAATGTATGTTGTTTTTAACGATACTTATTCATAAAGACTATATCAATTATGAAAAACTAGAAATGTCTTTATGTAAATGTTAAAATTTATCGGAGTAGATTTAAAATTTGAAACTAATGCTACTTTGAACTAAATAAATTCTGGATTATGTACAGAGATCTTTAAAATCTTAAAATAAAAATATTTCTCAATATTTTCTATAAGAATTCTATAAGAACATTTTTACTTACTAAGGTACAATTTCTTGTATTTCAAAATATTTGACCGACAAAAAAAATCAGGAGAAGTAACTATGATCGAGAAATATAATTTTTCATAATATTTCTCAAATTTCTTAATATTTCTATAATTTTTTAAAAAAATAATTTTCTTATTTCTCCGTACACAGACACTATAAAATAATAAAAGTAATCCGTATCCGGCTGATTCGTTGCGCACTATTCGTCGTTCACTATTTGTCGCGCACTATTCGTTGCCCACAATTTTGTGTATTGTATAGGTTGATTCAGATATGACTAATGAATATTTTCGTTCACCCGTCTTTCATATAATCTTTTTTTATCTTTTCATATAACTTTAAAATATAAAATATATGGGATGATCGAAAATCGGAAAAAATCAATAAAAAAATGACATTGATTGCTTATTATATTATATTATTATTGACACTATTTATATTATAAATGACACTAATTTCATATAAGAATTGTGAGAAAATTGACATTTAATGAATTTTAGTACTGGGAGTCCTATAAGGGTTAACAAATTGCTATAATCTGTTACAACTCATATGCCCTACAACAAATAAAATCTTTTTCGTATATATATAATTTTTTCCGAAATTTTGTTGTTTAGTATGAGAAAACACATTGTTTCCAAAAAATTTGTATGAGAGGAGTCGAAGGGGTAGGTGATTTTGTTCAATTACAATCACTGCCGCCCTAGACATATTTAAACCAAACAAATAAATTTGAAGCTTCTGGCTCAACGCGTTTTTGAGTTATCGTGCCTACAAGTGAGCGATCCGAGTGACCAAAATTTTTATTGCATTTTTTTGTTGCAACACTTCCAATTCGTGGAGAAAACACGAAAAAACGCAACAAATTTTCAACATGAAACCAATGGGAAGCATTTCATATACAGCACGGAAGCAAAAATTTATAAATTAAATAATTGGAAATTAAAAATTTTAAAAATAATGAACATTTTCAAATAACAAAATTCTGATATTAAAATTAAATTGTAGATTAAATAAAAAATAAATTTGCCTTAACATAATTACTACTTTTTATTTATTTTTTTTTTTTTATATAAACCAGCAACCATACTCTTTGACTGATAAATTTATAAACCATAAAAGTTATTTTCCAAACGATTAGAAAAATATTTATAACATAGCTGTGCAAAATCAAAATTAAAATGTTAGATATAGGTGTTAATCATTTTTTTAGTCAACTAAACCATATAAAATTAAAATTATAAAAGGACAAAAAAAAAATAAATCGAAAAAAATTGTGTCAATGTAATGCTTGTTAAAAATATTTTCAAAAAATTTCTATATAAAATAAATGATTTGTTTGGTACAGCAGGTGGTGTGTACCTTCTTCGAACATCCTTGCTGTAAGTTCCACCATATTTGCTTCTCTGGGCAGCCAGTTCTGTAATTTCGGGGATCCAACTAGCGAACACCGCCTATATATAACAGCATCATTGCCCGATTTTAAAAATACAGCGATCACAATTTAAAATTATTTTTGTTATATTTATAGAGGACATTTTCAATATTTTAGAATTAACTAGTTATTTTTTATCAAATTTGGTGTCCCTATAGAATATATTAGTTTATAATGGGAACGGAATGATAATGATTATCTGTACTTTATTCAATTTTGCTTAAAATTCACGCCGATTATTAAATTCTAATTTGTACTTTGCCACATATCTCTGATAATAATTAAAAATAATTTGCATTTTAAATTTATATTAAGTAAAATTTTCATTTCTTTTTTTATTTTTCCTAACAAAATAAAAACAAGAATTGCAACAACTTTCAGTCCTAAGAAAAACCTTTCTCACATTTTCATCCATGCTTTTGTACAAAACACAATTATAAGAAGATATTTTTTCTCTTTCTCTCATATTATTTATTATTTTATTACATTACTTAAATAATATAGGAAAACCTATTTTTTTTAATTAATTATGGGACGTAAAACAAACGAAAAATTATTATTAAATATAAGGATAAATAAAAAAAATATAAAATATAGGAATGTTATATAGCATTATTTAATAAGGTGAGCTACATTTTGTGTAAAACTACAAAGCTACAACGTAAGATATATATTTCTAAGTACGCTCGGGATGAATAAAATGTGTCCCATAAACTATATCGAATCATTAATAGATATTTAAATGCGTAGGCCATTGAGACAAAAAAACTGATTTATTGTATGCAAAGTGATTCTTAAAAAATTTCTTCCTGCATCTTTGCAATTAAATTTTATCTAAATAATCATTTTAACTTCAGTTTCTATATTAATTGTTCCATTATTTATACTAACTGTACGTGTACATTTACTTATATTAACAACTATTTTAAATTATCTATTTCTAAAATATTTTTTATCATTACTCCTTTTTATTTATTTTGTTTTACTTATACGTTTTATTAATTCAAATCTTCTTCCATGGCTCCCTCAGTCCTAACGTAATGTATACATTTTTTACATAGAGAAACAAAATTTCTGATAAAATTCACTAAGACAGAATTATGTGATGTAATCAGCTTTAGTAAGCCAAAGTTGACCAAAGACAAAGTAACAATTCTAAAAAAATATTCGAAAAAGTACAATTTATAAAAAGTACTCATGATATTAGGATATTAGATATTCTATCTACTATTTGAAACAGTTTTTCTTACAAAACCTATAAATATAGTTTTGGTGTGTCACATATTTTGAGTAGCTCGAATATTTTGCCGCTAAATAATATTACTGGAAAAAATTGCTTTAATCCGTGACATAAAATTATTAATTTATATTGAGGAGAGAGTTATGTTATTAGAGAATTATTTATTTCAAATAAAAACATTTTATCGGATATACTAAAACAAAGAATAAAAAGATCTCAATTAAAAAGGAAAAAATCCAAAAACTTCCTTTAATAATGAACTCGTTCTAAAATTAATTTGTGTATGACTACGCAAGTCTTCACTAAAAATTGGAAATAATACAAGCGATACCTATAGGAGTGATGCTTTGCTATATCTAAAAATAAAGAAGTAAATAAATTTTTTATTTATTTATTAACCAATTTGAAAAAAAGTTTGTGGAATATGAAAAAAACTTACAAAAATTCTATCTGTGCTGGGTAGAAAATTTAATACTAAATTTAATATATAAAGAAATGGACGAAATTGTATACTAAATTTCTGTAACTCGATTGAAGGTTTTGATATAAAAATGAATGAACATACATATATGTATCCACAAGTATATTCATTAGAAAAAAAAATCGGAAATTAAATCATATTTCTGACAGATAATTATGATTACATCATTTTTTAAATGCTAACAAAAGGACACAAAATTAATTATTAACAGTAGAAATGCCAAAGACCATTAAACAAGAAATTTACCGACGCAAAATCATTTCTATCATTAATTTCTTGCAAAGATGCTTTATAAAATACGGAAGTACATTGCATAATCTTATTTTAACCAAAATTTATTCAACTATTACATCATTACTCAACGTCCTTAAATTATATACTTTACGTTGCATTATTCAAACGTCTAAATTTTTAATTCAAAACTTAAAATTAATAAGACAAACAAGACATACAAAACGAAATAACGTTATGTCAATGTGAAAACTCTTTTTTTGCTACCTAGCTAGTAGTTCTGAAGAATTCATCTACACACACAAAAAACAACTACTGATATAGTTTTTTTTTTTTTTTTTTTAAATAAATAATTGAAAGTTTAAAATATTTAAAAAAAAATAAACATTCAAAGGGGTAACAGACTAAATAACCAAATAGTGCTCTCACTCAAAATGGTCACAACCAATTTGTGCTTTTTATTGTGAGACTATGGCTATATTGACTGGCCATTTTTTTAATTTTTGAGGTTTATTCATTGAAATTTTGTTTGATTTTTAATACGAAAAAACGAAAATATTTAATAAGGGTGTACATACAAATAGTTTTTACATCATAATTTTTCTTGGTCGGAATTTAAAAAAATTGCTTTTCAAAATTGTAATAAACATTTGTTATTTAAATTTATTTCAAAAGTGTTAGATATAAAAAACTGATCTGAATAGTACATCTTTTTTTTATGAAGTGTGCGATAAAAACTTTTCTACAATGTACTTTCATTCAACAAACAAATACAAAAATTAATCAACCCAAAAGAAGGCTTATTAATTTTAATCTGACACTCTATTTTATTAAGTTTCTAAAGTACCAGTAATTTAACTTAAACTGGAATTTATACATTTCTATGACCTCTTTTTAAAAATTGCCATATCGATGATTATTTTGACAAAAGTCCCTAGAACATCAATTTTTTTTTAAAAATAGTTTTTTTTTTATGAAATCTGGTATTTTACTAAATTTCACAAATGTTCTTTTCAATCAAATACTGTGTAAAAATATTTAATTTTTTCTCTCTCCTAAAAAATTTGAAAAATGAGGGATAGGACCTTCTGTCAAATAACCATCGATATACTTAGCAACGTAAAACAAAACATTGTTTTATCATTGAAGACAAAGATTTCAAAAAAATGCAATTTACATACCAATCATATGTATGTATATTAATAGTGTGTGAATTAAATAATTACGAATACGAAATTTGATTAAGTAGGAAAATTGTTTCACTAACGTAGGATTTTGAACTTTTCTTGAAGTTCTTTTCGAAAATAAAATAAATTTAAATGATATAAATGTGCTTTTTTAAACTTTGTGAAAATTGAATTACTTCTTGAATCAGATAACAACCTTATGAAATTTGATTTGCAGATATATCGAAATCAATACAAACATAATATAAAAATATACATATAAATCAATAAAAATGAACTGAAAATCAATTAAAATCCCTTCCTACCAAGAAAATTAAATAATCTGATAACCCCATAAATGCATAAGAAAACTTCACACATTACTATGAAAAGGAAACCAAGCAACAACAAAAAAATTCCATCAATTAGGAAACACTATGACGAGAACTCCGCAAGTATCACTTTTCGTGGCATTTATTTGTAAAATAATATAGAGTAGAAAATTTATTTCGCACATCATATTCTTACGAACGGATGATCAATCGTGAACAATTTATAACAATGAATTTATGAATTTTTTTAACAATAAAAAAAATTTCAAATTTATTTATAATAAATTGTTTAGAATGATATGTCCAAAGCGTCATTTTTTTTTAAATATGTTCAAGACTAGTTTACATTAATACAATAAATTTTCATATTTCGTTAAAAATGTTGTAATATTTTTGTTTTATGTGATCGATCAAATTGTATTATGTAAATAAATCTTAATATACTATATTTTTAATTTCTATATAGAAATGATTTTGAGGTGTATAGTCTACCTCTTTCCATGCTCTCTTTTTAATTCACCGCCATATTTAGAACCACTACCGACAAGTTCAATTATCTCTGGTATACTGCTGGCAAACATGGCCTAAAATATTTTTAATTTATAAAACAATTAAGAGATTAAATTGAGAAAATGGTTTCAAAACTGTTCTTCTATTTCAATATCGATTTTGTACGTTATACATATATATATATATACAATTTATGTATTGAAATAAGTATATATTTAGAATCCGATTTTTTTTTTAATTACACATATTCTAAATGAAATTGCGTGTTTACTTGTCGACATCATTTAATCGATAATAAAATGACTGTAATAGTACATTTGCTTATTTTTATTTTTTGCTTATAAAAGGTATATAAGTGAATGACATATCAGCATACTTTATATACATATATCTAATCTATATGTATATATGTGTTTTACATATTTTCATATGTATGTATGTAGTATAATAAAAAAAAAATAATTTTCAATTCAAAAGTTGTTTCTTTGTGGAAAATTTCGTTAAATCAACATCATTCTTTCTCATATATACTCCATAAAAAAGTTTTGGTGCCCTCTCTCAATTCAATTAAAAAATTATTATACAAAATCGTGATTTTTAAAAGCAATAATAACTAATATTGCAGGTGGTGTAATTAATGTCATTTTAATAAAAGAAAGGTAAAAAATGTAAACAAATTTAATAAAAATGTTAGTTTTATGGTAAACGTGCATATAATCAATATATTTTTAAATTTTTTTATTTCATGCATATTTAAATTTTTTTTATATATATATATAAATTGATTATATAATTCTAAATGGAAACTTTCAAAAATTATATAATAGACGATTAATTATTTAATCTACGAAAATATCTAGAACAAAATCAGAAACTGGTGGTTATTTAACGTTATTTTAAACTACAGGAATTTTTAAATAATGCTATGTTATTGATTTGATCTTACCTGTCATGTTTACAAATTTTTAGTTTTTGTTATTTTTATGATTTATGGCTACAACATTATATAAGTTTACTGTCATTTTCATTTCATCTGCTCCTTCTGGCTGTCAAAAAAGCATTTTATTTATCACCACGAGCGCCAAGTTAAAAAAATGCGGCCATTTTTTTCAGTTCGGCAAATGTTAGGTGGAGATATTTCTACACCGTATTTGATGGCAGAGTGGGTGTAGTGTAGTAAATATGAGTTCGCTTTTTTTCATATTGACATCAGCACTGAATTTTAACCTACACCATGATTACATTTGACAGTTCTATAACGGTGTCCGGAATAGTGGCACGACGAATCAGTCGCAAATCGGTTACAGCGAGTAGATGGAATGAAAATGACATACATATGTACATAACATTACAGAATATCTTTTCAATTTTTCTTTTGTGTTTTTCTGTTTTAAGAAAGGGTCGAATAGTACATAGCAATTCATTATTTTTCTCCGAATTTTTATACAAATAATTCTAAAGTATTTATTAGTGCTATTATTATTTGTTGCTCATCAAATATATTCCGTAAAAATATTTTAATATCTTTTAGTTGTTTGTAAAAATTGCAATTTTTGCAAAAAAAATTAAAAGTAGATATACATACATATATAACCTTAAATTTTTCGCGTAAATCCTTTATATCATAAAATACTTATGCCGGCTTTTATTTTGTATCAGCATTTATAGTGACATAGGAAGTGATACAGGCGGTTATATTCTTTCTGTTTACACTTGCTACACGATTTAGTGAAAGCATTTGTGCTCACCCACTCCCTCTGCTCGCCTATAATTAGTCAAAAACCGCATACAACTACCCTTATCAAGATTTTATATTTTTATTACATAACTTTTTCCCCCTCCACTAAACTCATGCCAAAATTTACTCCAAAAATGTTTTTACAATAGTGTGGTGGTGCCCAAAATTTTATAGAATGCATTTTCATCGCCAATGAGTCTATGTGCAAAGTTTCATCTTGATTGGATGATGGGAAGTGGGTTAATCAGCCGTTGCAAGATTTGCCCACAAAGAAACAAACACACATACAAAAGCAAAGTTAAAATACAGATTTAAAAAATACCGAATATTCTCACAAATTCCAATAATAATTGTTTTAAAAACACTACCAACCCGACTATGATTATGACTACGACATACTATGATATCACAATTATGTTGTTTGTCATTTAACCCATTGTTAGGACGTAATAACAATAATTATATTGTAAAATTGTCTATAATCTTCCATAAACATAAAAAAATTCATCATGGATTTATGGTTTATGTTCTCAGTTATTTGTCATTTACAGAGAAATTCCTTTATTTATGTGGGAAAAAATGAACAAAAAAAGGCTTAGCTTAGCGAATTGATGAAACTTTCTTAACTAATCATTATAGATTTTATAATTTTGTATGAAAAGATTTAACATTTTTTGGATTAATCAATTTCAAAAATCATTTTATCCTATCTTAAATGAAACTGTAATCATTTTGTCGGACACTTTATTATAAAAAATTTTCAGGGGGATTTTGACAGAATGACAGAATGACGTAATGAAATAAAATCAGAACAAAAAAAAATAAACATTTTTATATTAATGTCCAGTATTTTTTAAGAGTTGTGAAATACAAAAAATAATATTTTTGCAATAAGATAGATAAAATTGAGTGGTTGTCAAGTTAAAAATTTTACAAATACATATATATATATGTATTATATACATGATGTATGCAATATACATAATGTAATATTTGTTTAACGTATAAATGCCAGATATCTTACGGATATATCCATGACCTTTAACTTTATCATGGCAAATTCATTAATACACATAGTATTATACGCTTTTTCTTTGCATAATGTAAACGCAAAGCAGCAACGTTTTTTCAGTTATTCTTTGTTATATGAATTTTGTCTTAAACAAAAAAAAACAGTTTGTATAAAATCTTAATTAGAATGGCATATTTATGTCAATAGATATAAACAGATATTGATTTTAATTTGTAAACATAATTTTCATATCAATACAAAATTTGTAAAATTACTTCCAAAATTTATTAAAAATATACTACGATATATTATGCTCAAATAGTACATTTTTTATATAAATCTCATTTTTGCAAAAATTAAAAAATTAACAATATAAGATTTAATTATTCACTAGCCCGTAAAAAAGAGATCAATGAAATCAACGTATATAGGGGAGAACGGGGTAGATGGCGAACGGGGTAAGATGCTTTTTTGCTTTTAAAAATCCCACAAACAATTTTTTTCATATTCAATGATGCTGCCCTCTCTTATAAAAGTCAAAAAAGTCGGTATTAGATTTGTGGAATGTAAAATGTCAAGTATTTCCATAAAAGTTGTTAAACGTGAATTGTGTTATAAATAAGAAAATAAAAGCGAAAAACCAAAGTCAGTTTTTAAAAACTATTTTTTTATATAAAATGTATTTAGGCATAACCTATTACAAAAGTTTATTTAAATAAACCGGTACAACAATTTTCTGCACCCAATCTATATAAATTTAACACCTGGGGCAAGATGGCGATACATCGTTGGGAACCCATCAATAATTTAATTTTATGGAACTTTACCATTCTAACAGTTTCTTCAAAAACTACCTATTATTAGTACGCCATCTTACCCCAATAGGTTTGCCATCTTACCCCAGGTCTGGGGTGAGATGATTATTTGAAGTCTTTTCTAATTTCTTTAATATTAAATGAACTCACACACGATTTTTTTTCCACAAAATGTAGCAAAATAAATAAATATTTCTGTGGCCAAAAGTCATAGTGACTTATATGCAAAATTGCAAGTTTTCATTAGAGCAGTTTTAATATTTCGACTCGTCTTCAAGAAAAATATAAATGACATTACAATAAGTTTTTTTCTATTGATGATATATGATATGGAAATGATTACATAAACAAAACGTTGTGATTTAAAAATCCTATTGATTTTAAAGGTTTTTCTGAAAAAAAAAAAATTAGTATTTAAGCCATTATTATAAATAAAAAATAAAAATTTTAAATAATCAAATCAATTAAGCCGTTTGATTTTTAATGTGTAATTCGCTAAAATCCAGTAAAGGCAAAATAAAAGATTGGACGATGTAGAAGTCGATTCTATTGAAAACTTATTTTTGGCTTAAAAGCACTTAAGACTATGATTTTTGGACACAGATTTGAAAAATAATTTTTTTTTATAAAATATATGATCGAATAACTATCGATAGCGCTTAACCTCGCCAACTTGCCCCGTCCTACCCTACTTAGCTTAATTAATAATTATAACATATAGTTTCTACAGTATTTATACATGTACGTACATGTACAACATACAAACGTATAGGTATTGTACAGGTACTTAAGCTTATTAATCAAGAGATACAAATCAAATTAAATTATTTAACCAGTATAAAAATATCCAAAATTAAAATAGAATATCAGCCCCAATTAAAAATTCTATACTTTTTAATTTAAGTTTTAAAAATTCAGTTTTGAAACCATTTTCTATAAACAAAATTTTATGAATATAGCCGCTCGTCATTTTTATTTTTTTTTCTTCAAAAACCATATGTAAATTGTAATTTTGACATGTATTGTTAATGGATTACAAAATACAATAGTACAAAAGTGAAATACAGTTAAGCTACATTAATTGAATTAGAAAAAAAAAATATAAATACAAGCTGATACACGACATTATGCAGCAGCCCGCATACAACATGCAAAATAACCCTTCTACAGTTAAAAGAAAAGAATCATGCAAGTTAAACAAAATTAATTATTAATAAAATTTAAAATTTATGTTTTTCTTTCAATTTTTCTTTTCTTAATTATTAAACTGAAAATAAATAAAAAACTAATTTAAATAATTTACATAATTAAATATCCGATACTATTTGTAAAAAAAGGAGAAAATATATTTTTCAAAGAACAAAAGTATGTTGCAATAAAAATAATATTTTTTTTTTAATTTTGTTTAACCATTAAAGATTATGGTGTTACATTAAAAGTGGAAATGGAATAATAAAATTAAAGGTAAAAATAAAAATTAAAATGGTTTTTTTTTTTAAATTAAAAAAAAAATAAATTCTTTGTGTGCCTAACAAAATAATTCTTAGCTCTTCATTACATCACTCACTCACTTGCTGATCCGACGAAATTTTTCTATTTACTATACTTGTTCAATTTTAAATAATATATAATCTAAATCTTTAATAATTTTGTTTTGATTTTTTTTTTCATTTAAATCATACACATAAAAGTAATCAAAAAAATATATGTTCGAAACCATAAAGATAACGTTAACCAAAAAAGATTGACAATTAAAATGTGAAGAAAGGCTTGATCAAAGCCAGAACAGCTATATAATATATATATAACTTCTGTATATATATACCATATATCGTAATAATTAAATGATAAAAAATTATGCTAAGCGCAAATTAAAGTTTAAAAAATATATATAAAATATTAATATTTTTAGACATACATATGCATATTAGAGCAAAAATTTTTAAAATATCTTTTTTATTTCTGTTAAAAAGACAAAAATAATATTTACGATTAAGTTTTTTTTCGATAAGTCTTTAAAAATTTTTTCCTAAAACATATTTGCTCACCAATTATTATAGCCTCATTAAAATAAAATTTTACATTTAATTATTTTTAATGATTTCTCCACTTAATTTTGAATAGTTTTAATCATTTTTTTGTTTTTGATTCTTTCAAAATAAAATTCATTGTACTTACCAATCCAACAAGTAGGAAAAATACTAAAAATGTTCTTCCCAATATTGTTACACAAAAGACATCACCATATCCAACCGTTGACATTGTAACAATGAGAAAATAAACACATGTCCAGTATGAAAGTTTTTGTGAATTACTAAATTCCAATGGATCACCAGAATTTTCCAGCTGAAAAGATTTTTAGTTATGTATATAAGGTAAACGTATATAAACCTCTCAAGTTTTTTATTTTTAAAAATATATAACTTTTTTTTATTTTTCAATAAAATTTATCAAACTTTTTTTTTAATAATATTTAAATTCTCTTCTTCAAAATAAAAAAAAACTATTTGTCCCTATTTCGCGGTAAATGTTGAATTTACGAATTATTTCGAATTCAAATCCATATGTTAGGTAAAAGATCTCTTAACAATCCTTAATGGAGAATAGAGGGAGATGAAATGAAAAAAGTGAGTAATTAAATAAAAAGTTGCATATTTAAAACATTTTTGTTAGAATTTTGATTTTATATCGTGGAATAAGGACATACAAATTTTTCATATACACATTCCGCGATAATTAATACTTAATTAATGGGAAAATAATGATCCTTAATTAAACTACAAGTAATTTTATTAAAATATTAACAAAATTTTTAATTTATTTTAATTATTCTAAATAAAAAATAAAAATTTACTTTTTTAAATGATTTATTTTAACTTCGTTTTGTGTTTGTGGGCAAATCATGCAACGGCAATTAATGCCTCAAACTTGGCACATTTACTATGACAATTTTGGGCACACACTGTTTTTGAAAATCACACTTAATAAATTGCACAGGAAATTTTTTATGGTTTTGGTTTTTAGTTTTGGATGGCATAAAGCCCATTAATATTCGTCGTAGAAAAAAAAATTGTCTTTCTCGTGAAATTCTAAGTCGAAATATGCATATCGGTCCGTCCGTCCGTGATCAAGATTCCGGCTAAATGGCTGAAACTAAAAAGCTGAAATTTCGGCAGTTTATCTTGTAGACCTAGAGTAAGATCTCTATTGTTTTTGGAGTAAATCGGACAGCTCAATAGCGTATAGCTCAATAGCATTTTCCAAGCATTCAACATGTTTCCTCCCTAGTGTGCAGTTTTTGTAAGGGAGTAATCAATAATAACGGCTCAAGACGCTGTTTAGAGTGGGATCTTCCTATTTACGGGGTACCACTTTGAAACACAAAATTTACTGTAAATTTAATTCAAGCTGTAGAATATATAGACAAAGAGGGGAAATTAGGAAAGAGTGCGCAATTAGATTGCTTTTATTTCACTCATTTTGTTATTTATATTGGTCGCTCGGTAAACGAGAATTCAATGAATCTACCTATCGATTTGTTAAAATTGAATTATTTTTATTTTTGTTTATAATATATTTTGGATATATTATTGTTTGTTTTTTTTTTTCAATATACAATCAAGGTAATTTTTGAAGCGGCCCATAGTTTTCGCTAGCCTACAGGCCCCCACAAGGATTAATCCGGCACTGTTGTAATTTTGTACATAGCTACTTTAGATAAAGTTTTATTCTTGAACGTAAACTCTTTCTAACATATTTACTTACCAAATGTATAATCCCAGCTGCTGTTAACCAAACAGATATAAAAATCGAAACTAATTGTGCCAGTCGTATTGAACTTGATGTTTTCAATACATTAAGATATTGTAAAATATCGGGAACAGTCATAAGACGTAGCGCTCTTAAGAATCGAAGACCTTTAAGAAAGAATAAAAATTGCATTTAAATTTTTAATGAAAACAAAAAAATAAGGTAAACTGAATAGAATAAAATCTTACCGATCCACGTTCGCTGTAAATATATGGATACAAAGGACGGGGGTATTGTAAAATAATCTACGAAACTATACATTTCTAACATGAACCATAATTTATCCGAAGCCGCTATGAACTGCAATAAATAAATAGGTGTATATCTTTTAAATATTATAACAGGTAAGATATAAATGTGTGCTACACAGTATAATTTATCCTTTTATCTTTATACAAAGTTATATCTTATACCATGTAAGGCACATTACTTACCCGTATAAAAAAGTAGACCATAAAAAATATATTGAATGCGAGATCGATTTGTTGTGTAATATTATCGCTAAAATGTGTGCACATTTCAACATATTCGTTCGATGCATCAATGAAGTAAATAATAAGGGATGCAATGCTAAGAATAAATACGAGTACCACCTAAAAAACACAAATTTAAGGTCTTAAAATTAGTTTTTTTTAATTATTATTTAAATTTAAGTCTACAGTAATTGGAGTCTCATCTTCTTACTCATATATAATATTATTTGTATTATTGTAATTTCAGACAAGTGAAAAGGGGAAAGGAGTCCTGGAAGTCACACGTACGAATTACGACCACAGACTACCAAGACGACATTAATGTTTAAAGTAAAATCGAAACCACTCTATCTCTATTTAAATTTGGTACTCAAGTATATATGCACATGTTTTCTTTGGACGAGAATCGAATTTTAAATCAATACGAAGTAGGTAGGTACGTTCTATATAATTACAAGGAAGGGTTCATAGGGATTCAATAGCCTCAATTCAATAGCTGAGATCTGCAAAAGTTCTACAAGAAAAATTATATCTCATCATAATTAAGTTTAATCTTCATTTCTCAGAGATTTAATGAATCTATTATTTCAACTGTAGTAACTATATATTGCTATTTACTCTTAGACAGAATATACATAATAAAAATAGAGAAGACATCATTATCATTTATCATTTGGTAGGCATCATCATTAATCATTTCGTGGTATATTAAGAATGTATGAGTCTACATATGTAATATTGCAAGTATTTTTTTTAAACTAAGCTAATAAAATAGCATGAGAGAGTTATAAGTACGAAATACCTATGTATGTATGTACATTCAAAATATATGTATATAGCGCAAAACAAAAACCTAACACAATCGCATAACAAAAATAACATATCAACACACATTCAATCATATAACTAACAACACATTTACTGTCATTAATAAAATTCTTACTGGTGTATTTCTATTATCAAAATAAACTCAAGCAAAAATTCGGAAGTGAGCATGCGCAACTACGCATTCGACATTTGCAAAACATTTTCTAAATTTTCCTCATCAACGGTATCAACTGAAGTCATAAATAGTTAGGTCATGACGTCATATATAAAGTTTTTCACACTCCCGCACGCACACACCAAACATACAGAATTTATTCCGTTTAGAATAGGCGGAGTAAAAAGTGGATCTATGTACATATATTAGTGTACGAACATAGGAAAAAGGGGAAAATACAAGTTTATTCTGTGTGGTGTAGCTACTACTACTATATTATTATTAGTATTACAGTTTACAATAGAAAATGGAAAATGGTAAAAGCTTGTAAACCCATAATAACCTATATTTGTGGTTAAAATGTTGAAGATAGTAAAATACATTTTTTTATGATTTAAAATAAAAATGTCATCATACTTGATATTTTAAATGATATTTTAAAATAATTTTATTAGTGTAAAGTTTATGTTTATAAGGATTAGAGCAAACAATTTCGATGTACATAAAGATAAGAGCTAAAATAAAGGTACGGTGACCGCGGGAAATTGTAAATTATATTAGTTGATAGCTTTGCGTCGAATTTTCTCACATATTACATAGACCCTGAGTTAATCAATACATCATAATCATACATAGAATCATAATCATTACCATATTACATTTTTTTTCTGTCCTTGAAGGACTGAAGTTATTCCAAACCTATCAACAATTATTATTATTATTCCAAACCTTTCATTATTCCAAACCTATCAACTTATCAACTACTGTTTTTTTTTTCGTCGATTTCCATAAATAAATATATCGTTTATATAAAAAGGTAAACTTTTAAAAACTGAAACATATTACATATTATGCAGCATATTTAAAAAAAAATTTACGATTTCAATCAAGTCAAAAATTAAAGCAAATTGTCACAAAAAATTTTCAGGCAATTAACCTCATGAATTTATATTAAGACTTAGAACTAAGACTAAGAATATTTAGGTTTTTAAGGTGTGATGAATTAACGTTGATATACCAACAAAGAAAAAACTGCTACAGTAAATACAAAGAGAAAATTCTAGAATTAATAATAACAAATTTTGTGCAATTAAGTATTGTAGTACGAACACTTACTAATAAATAATAGACAATAATATCAATCAATAACAATATAAAATATACAGCTTGCCTCGATTGTACAACCTAAATCACTCCAAATGGTTAAAATAATTATTTTGATCAAAATTTTAATTTATTTATCGTAAGTTTAAATTACAAAATGTAAATAATGTTTATTTTATTCTAAACCGAAACAACTACATATTCATGTAGAATGTTACATTTGTAATAAGAAGATAAAAAAATTTATTTTTAAAAAAAAGAAACAAAAATATTTCATTCAAATTGAGAAATTATTTATTTATTTGTGAAAAATATTTTGAAAATTTTTTAATACATATGTACATACTTGGTCATGAAAAACCTACATACCTTCATAGTTCATCATTACTATCATTTTAGAAAAAGAATTTTTATTTTCACGTCTCTAAAATTATCATACATATTTCATAAATATTTGACTACTTTTCTTAACAGTTGCTTTCAAACTAAATGATTGTATAATTTCTTGTATTTAGCAATAAAAACAATTCAACGGTTATCAAATATTAAATTATGATGAACCGACAGTTAAATAGTTAAGAATATAACCCTGAAATTCATTAATATCAAAATAGCTTGGAAGATTTTTTAATTATCTATATTTACAATCATGTAGTTAGATATCTTTCGAAGTAACTAAAACTTTTAAGTATATGATTGAAAATCCCTTCTAGGATGTATGGGAGGAAGTCGAAGGGGTGGAAGGATTTTGCTAATTGTATGATGTTAATTAAAAGGTATTATAACTTTAGTTTATACTGCCTCTTAACAATCATCGTAGAAAATTTTTTTAACACCATTGTCTTTCTCGTGAAATTCTAATTCGAAATATGCATGTCCGTCAGTCTGTCCTTCTGTTCGTCTGTTTATTATGTAGTCCTAGAGTAAGATATGTATTGTTTTTGGAGCAAATCGGACAAGGTATAGGATAGGCTGTTGTACAGTGTGCACCTAATTTTGATATAAACAATACTTGAAAGATAGCCAGAATGTAGAAAAAATTAATATGACAATAATTATAGAATACAAAAATGAAAATTTTATACATAGACTAAAAAATTCTACAACTTACCGTTATAGAGCTGCAATCAATTTTATGTAATTTCTAGGGTTTTTCGAAAAATATTTAGGTTACGGAAAAAATGAATATAAAGAAAATGATGCGAATAAAATTGATCACTTCTAAGATTTTAAATCATATTGTATTCAATTTACTCAATATATATTTGTTCTACAATCAAAATAGACAGGGAAAAAATCGTAAATTGTAGTATATAGGATTTCAATAATTGATTTTCGAAGACAACCAATAATTTTAATTACACAGTGACAGCTCATGTAATTGACGTAAAATAATTAAATCTATTTTTGATTTTGTATTGATAATGCACAATAGGTTTTCGACTTTTATAACAATCAATATCAAACAATTAATATTTGCTATCATCAATCTGATTTGTCGCATACAATATTTTTGAGCCGATCGAACAGTAGGTACCAAAGCAGCAAAAATAATTTATTAACATGACATACTATATCGTATCGTATAGAATAGAAGACTATAGATATTCTGTAGAATTTTTTTACTACTATAATACATGTACATGTACATGCGTACCCGGCTTAAAATATATTAATAATAATATTAAGTGATGTCACTTGTATATGCCAGCAAATACAGGCATACCTCTATAAACGTTACCTCTTTTAGCGCTGATTCGTTATATGTAGTTTATAATTTTATGGGGAAACATTTATTTTAGATTTTTTTAAATATACTTTTTAAAGTTTTTTTTATTTCGTACGAAAAACTCTATTATATTTTATTATTTTTTATACCCGTATGTTGTTAACCAAAGGGTATTATAACTTTGGTACGGAGTTTGTAACGTCCCCTAATACTCATCGTATAAAAAAAAATTAATGCCTTTAACAATTTAGTAACTTCGTTCGCAAATCTTTCTGATCATTATGAAAGTCATTTAATAGCGGAAAATGTATCGCATTATTTGACCTCAATTGAGTTTCATTATGAACGCTTTTATATCTTGATAGGAGTCTGTAATTAATTTATTCTCACCATGAAGCTTCTGATTTAATTCATTTAATTTCCTTGTTATATCTGTTAAAAAACATAAATCTTGTTAAACTCAGAAATATCATGACCATTTTCGATCATAAAAATCCGGATTTCTTCCCTCAAGTTCCAAAATCTTACTAAGCATTTTCCACGACTCAACTTCATAGGGAGTTTGGCGATCCTAAAAAGTTACCTCTTATATGTAGGACCTCCCATACAAAATAAATATTTATATTGTATATGTATCTATTGGCCAAATCAATCCAAAGGCTAAGAAAGTGAACCTTCAACAACCATCTCGGGCTCCTGAGAATGCCGGCTAGAAGAAATGGGAGAAGGGTGAGGAGAATGGCGGAGAAAAAGTTGGGGGAGGTGAGAAGGGTGGGGAGAATGGTGAAGGGTAGGGAAAGAAGGGGGTAAGAGTGGGGAGATGGGGAAGGGTCCATTTTTTATTGATTTTATTTCTATTCACTTGAGAGTAGAAATTGTATTCAAATTTGCCTTGCTGTATTTCTAAGTAAATATAAAATAACAAAATATTGTAATTTACAAAGTTTTATATCTGTTGTGTACACCAATTGAAATTTAACCCGGGCAAAGTCGGATACTTCTGCTAGTGATTTATAAACTAAAATGTCATACACATCATTAATCATATTCATTAATTCAACATTTATTATTTAATCAAAAATAAATTTTCTTCTTGCGGTTTGACTACATAATACTTGAGATGATTTTTGTGTTGTCTAATAGAATAAATCAAACAACATAGAGCAACATAAGTTGCATGTGTTTTCCTATTAACCGAGATAATTCTTCCACATTCCCACAAATATTCAAAAATGTTGAAAAGTAATCTTCCGGAAACTGCGTGTATGCTAAGTTATTAAGAACTTTATAATGCAACAGTGAATTGACATACATACATATATCGATGGCATCGATATATTATAAAGAAAATATTTTTGAAAACAGAATTTTATTTAGAATTTTTTTAATTGCAACTACCTATAATTAGACTTGTTAAATTTATTTAATAATCATTACATGATAGTGATTGATTGATTGATTGATCGAGATAATTGATTTTCACGAGTCGCCAGTCTGACAGACTAATTTTAACCTTTACTTTACCAATGGTCTCAAAGACATTTTAAAATTTAATTATGATTATAGTTAAATTTTACTTAGGGAGTTGTGAACAAATATTAATTCGTTTACTGAAAATGGACACACTCCTTCTAACATTCAGCTAAAATAATGTATTTATCTAGTTCTAAAAAAGGTTCTAAATATTGAATTTACAGACAATTCAAGTTGGACATACAAAAAAATCCAAATAGCAGAAAACAAAAAGAGTGAAACCAATTATGCCACGACGTCCTCGTCATTGATTCTGAAGGTTTGCACTAAGATTGGGCAGAAAATCAAATCAATAAATTGTTTGGCATTTTCATTAATTGTTCATCATTATCATCAATTTTCCACCAAATATTGAGCAACTATTAAATGAAATGCAAAATTTTCAATGTATATTTCATCATCATCTGATCCTTTATTCCGAGACGAGGGAGCATAAGGCATCAACAAAAAGCCGTTATCGCACTCTGTTTGTTGCTAAAGCCTTTACCTCAACCCACTTCTTCCCTCTTTAGCTTTAGCTTTTGCAAAAGTTTTTGTATTCGGTTTGTTACTTCAATTTTAGCCCTATCGTCTCTTGAAATAAAGCTTCCAAGGCATTAGAAGCTCTCTACCTCTTCAATTTTTTCGCTGCCAATGGAGAAGGTACAATAAATATTTAGTGAGAAAAAACATATTTTATAAAAAATTTTATATGTAGCTTCAATTTATGAAATGTTAAGGACTACTACTGATCTAGTTAAAATATTCTTCACCAATCGGCATTTGCTGCATAGGTAGATCGCACAAATTACGATTGCTTTGGACCATTGAAGCAAATCTCTCCTAAAATAAATTAACGTTACCCAAAAACCTTATTGTTATTCAGAAACAATATAATTAATTCGTTAAAATATAAGGTAAATTATAGCCAATCTATACGACTTAAACTGAATTAGGTAATAAAAATTAAGAGAGGTCAATTTAATTGCTCTTATAAATGTAAACAATATGGAATATATTCCAATCAAATGTTGATGTAATTCTCAGTATTGTATATTCATACGACAATCAGGTCATCAGTAAGAAGTCACATTTTTTTTTAGTCTTATTATTTGTAAAATTAAAGTTATTTTTTGTTATTTTAAAAGTTTTAAGACATTGTTTTTCCTTAACAATCTCTTTTCATCGTTTTTCTTTAACAATCTCTTTCTATTAATATCTTTTAATCGATTTATTAGATTTATTAAAGATTTGAACTCATCATTTTGCTGAAGATGCTCAAATTGTAACGTTTATAAAATTAGTCTGAAAAGATGTTTATAAAGATCTGCTGCCAGATTTGTCAGAGTGGCAATAACAGAATTGACAGTTTTGGCGTTGAGTCGAAAAGAAGTAGTACTTTTATGTACATAGCTTAATATGGTTTCTGGTAGAAAACTGAATCTTTTTGATAAAAGCCATCATTTGCCATGGATCATGTATAAAATTTGCAATTTGTCATGTAAGATATATACACTCTCCCCTATGTCTCCAAATAAAAGAGAAAGAATCGCAAACCCACTTACTTTAGAATCATAGAAATATAAATAAAATCATTTCACGATCTCTTCTAACACTCATATTCCTTTTTGCATACAATATACAATCATATTTATTATCTTGCGCATACTCCAATATCGATTACGTAAATTTTTACAAAACTGTAACTCCATTTAATCGTTCAGGACGTCTCATTTCAGATGCAAAATCTATACACCCATTTTAATGTATTGATTTTGTCCTGTTCGTCATAAAGTCTTTCGAACTTGTGGTCATATTGCCTGCGCCCTTCGATATAACGATATCGAAGACAATTGGTCATAATTTTTTATTCGTACATTTGACGTTATAGTCCCTCGGATTTGGACTCGGCGAGTCTTCCAAAATTCCTAAATCCTAAAAACCTTACTTTTATTCTTGAAAACTTGAAATTACATAAAATGGATTTTGATGAATTCAATCTTCATTTTTGTATCCTTTATAATTGTTGTCATATTTCAAATGTTTCAAATGATAAAAATTATGTGCACATTGTACTACAGCCTCCCCTATACCTTTTCGATTTAGCCGAAATCATAATCACGGACAGACGGATGGATGGATAAACGGTCATTTTGACTTAAAATTACAGTACAAAGGGGTGGTGAGTACAAAGGGGCGTTACCACCTTCGTACCAAAGTTATTATACTCTTTGATTAATATCATACTGATATAAAAATGTCTAGGGAAAATATATCTCAATGAAACTGAAACTGAAACTTCAAAAAATTCGAAATTACTGTATCTTAGTGGTCACTTAAGATTACATAAAAAAACCATACAAATACCTACACTTTAATTTACATATATATATATATATATATATATATATATATATATATATATATGTACTATACTTTAAATTTACCATCGTAATTTATTTAGTGCTTACACTACAAAAACAATATCGGAATAAATTTCTTATATTTATAAATACGGTCACAACGATAACGTCACTTACTATTTGTCTATACACAATTTCGATGATAATACTTGGCAAAGCATCAAGCTTAGTATTCAGCAAAATCAGAATTAATGTCTCCAATTTAAATTCGTGGTGCTATTAACATTATAAGTAAATGTTCATTTTCATTTCCATGAGTAACTATATGTAATTTCAAAAAACAAATTTTTTTTTCAACATGCAAGCTAATAGAAAATTATTTTTTTTTAAGGGAAAGTTGTTGCCGAACTAATTATAAAGTATGTGGTCCCTCCTAATTTACGTCATAACTGTTGCGAAAATTTTTGTTGTTTGGATACTAGCACGATGATCTTCATCAATAATCATTCTTGACTACTTGTTTATTAGTGATCTTGATTTAGAAAATGTAAGTTAAAGCTGTTATATTTAGTCAATGCTACAAACAAAATAGAATAGTGTCTATCTTAAAATAAATGATATACATATATGTATATGCATGTAGGTACTTATGTATATAATATATTTGTATGACAGGTCAGTATGGTATTTTAAATGTGAAGAATATGCTATGAAATTAAACGCTTTGGTTAGAAGAAAAACGTTTATACCATTAAAACAAAAATAGGATTCGTCTGACTGTCACCATGACGCCGTCGAAATAATTTAAAAAAATCACTAGTCATTCATAAGTCATTTACACGTCGTTTACCAGCCATTTACAGTCATTTTATTACGAATGTCATAATTTATGAGTATGAGATTACTCCAGGAGTATACGTATAAAAATTATTATTAGATGTTATTAAAAACAACTACTATATCAACCTACCCACCTACCTAAGATTTTTGCTCCCAAGTCTATTTAAGATAATTATTTAGCATTTCTATTTGGTAGATACTTACCAAAATTCGACCAGTGGTTGTTTGTCCAGATATAAGTTCTCCAGCCCAGTCTTTAGCCTCTGTCATAAAAGTTCCTTCGAACTCTTGCTTTCCTTGCCTATTGGCCTTCTGTTCCTTTTGTTTCGGATCATTTGGAGCTAGTTCAGGTTCCTTTCGACAGCAGATAAATGCAAATGCTCGCCAAAGAAGCACAACCAAAAGACCGGCCAAAAATGTAAATATACTTGAAAGTAGAAAGCACCACCATTTTCTACCTTTCAAACAGATTAGCTCTGGAGTAACCGTTGAATAAATTTCAAATGGTGAAGTGTCTGACGTTATGGGCGTGGTTGGTATTGTTTGCGACATCCCCTATTGAAAATAATTTTATTATTTTTAAAACTTTTTGTCCATAATGTAAGTAATACAGTAAAGAATAATATGTTGAGGTGAATTAGAATCAAAATAATCCGTAATTTTTTTTAAGTGCATATTACTAAAACGAAATTTCAAACATTTTAACACTATTAAAAAACGTTCAACGTATTTTTGCTATTCAGATGATTGACCACTAATAAGCATTAGCGTCATAGTGCTGGTAAGATTATGTCAAGTTTAGAGAATTTTTAAGTAAAAACAACTAAAATAAAATTATTAATTCGATGTCGATATCTAACATATCATTAACATCAAACACAGCAATGCTTAATATTTACAATACAAAACGATTGCTGCGAGAGACTCATGACAAATGTCAGTAAAACAAGAACACATTTTAAAATTGTGTATAAGTTATTTAAATGTTTGGAGTATATTTTTACAATGCCAGTAGCTTTTTCAAGTTTCAACACTGTACTTTAAATAATTATATGTGATGATATAAAAATAGAAGTCATTGTTCTGTTGTCACATAGCAAAACAGCTTAAGTTAAAAATTGTAGTTTGGCGAAAAAACACTTAAAAATTTCTTTTATTTTTCATATAATTCCACAGATAAAATTCGAAGTTTTCTAAGCATAACTTTGTGTGAAAAAAATAATAAAAGAATTTTTTTTTAATGCCATAAACAGCTTTGTTATGCAGTTTAATTGAGATTTAAGCCATCTATAATTTTAAAAAAAGCATTTCTCTAATAGATCTAACCCAACCCTTAAAACAGTACAATCGATTTTAATTGAATGTATTTTTTTAAATATAATATAATAATATTTGAAACTAAACTCCCATGGAGTTTTACTTTATTATAACATATATACTGACTATACTTATACTTTTTTACTGGTATTTACAATAATTTGAAATGTCAATTTTTATATGATAACCGTACTTAAAAAAGCTTTTTTATAGAAGTAGAACATGATGGATATTGTAATCACGTCTAATTTATTTAAAAATGTGTTTAAGTTTAAGCGCACTTATTTTTAAAAAATCAAAATGTATTAGAAATTTAAGTTCGATAACAGTAGAAATTAACAGCTATAGTCTAAATTACAAATCTAATCTTTATTTCTTTTTCACAAAAACATTGATTTTGGTCTGTAAGAATTAACTTTTGTTTTTTTTTTTTAAATAATAACTGTCTGTACCGACTGTGATCCAATTTTTCAACTATGTTCCATAATATGAATTACTGTTCCATTCATTGTTTTCTGGTGCAGTCCAATATTATTTTAACTTCCAAACTGTTGGACATAGATTCACCAGATTGTACAAACTTGTTTTGTGATAAGGGTGAGATATCTTTTTAACAAACATTTTCTCGTTTGCTGGATAGTACAGCATTTCTTATGATCGCCAAAAAAAAAAAAAACTACTTCATTTAAAAAAATAATAAACTTTCTTTCAGTATTCTCATGTTGTCTGTATTATACTTAATAACTTACAGAGAATGAGAATTTAATATGTAGGTGTGCCATACAGACGCAAGCACACCAAGAAGGATCACAGTACAGGTCAAATAGTATGACATGCCCTACTTAAAATAAAATCGATTTAGTATATTAATTATTTGATTAAGGCTTGGAGGTAATTAATGGAAGGAAAAAAGTTTTTAATGTAAACGCTCAATTTAATTGTTCGAAATAAAAAAATTGTATTGCAAACATATCACACATAAAAAAAACTATCCTACCTAGTAAACGCTACGAAACCGAGGCACTCCAGGGCAGCCAACATTCACTTAATATATACATCAAACAACACCATCTACAGAGGTCACTGTGAGGCACAGGGCACTTTTATATTATATATAACACACACAAAAAAAAATTTCTCCTCCTTCTTCACCCTACAAGAAATTTTCTTCTTTTTTCCCCGATTTAATTTCCACCAAATAAACAAATTTTCCGCACGATTTTCAATACGCAAAATTCTTATATAATCCCGTTTTCACTAATTACAACAATAACTGACGGATTTTCCAAATGTATTTTACTCTGTGAAAATAAAATATTTAACAAGACAAGAGACGAGACCACGAACCTTCCGTAGCTAAGTCGAGCACAATTCTAAGTCGATTCTATACGAAAAACGGTACACGATGAATATGTGAATCAATACAGAATTGGAATAACATTAATGCGACGGCGTACAACTTACGTGAAGGGGTATCCAAATAGAAACATTTTTATTTTGCAAAAATTCTTTGTGTAATTTAATTTGATAAATTTCGGTTTTTCCAATTGTAATTAATTCTAGGTAGTTTAAAATTTGCTGGAATATTTTCAACAAAATTGTAATTATCATTAAATACATAATATAATTTAACAATTTTCCCACCCCTATTGTCATTTTGGTGCCAAATAATATTCATAACAAATAAAACCGAGATAGCAAAGTTTATCAACACGAAGCTTTACTCTGCCATCTCAACTTTTAACTAAATTTTATCTATTTGAATTATTTTGAATCAATAGACTAATAAATTTAATAATTAATTAAAAAATATGGAATTATATTTTTCAATTCCCAGATTTTTATTTTGAATTTATATAATATATATTTTGTACAGTAAGGACAAAAACTTTAAAAGCTCAATCGACAAAAGCTTACGGAAAATGTATAAAAAAGTAGGAGAAAGCTCTGCACTAATAGTTCCAATTGTGTGGCATAATCATTACCGGTGGAAATTAAAAACAGGGGCTGTAAAACCATTTCCATCTATTGTATAACATTATTTGTTTTGAAATCAACAACAGACCATATAGGCAGAACATTTTAATGAAAATTCAACTAGAGTTGCCATCGCTAGTATCTATGTATTTAGTATGTATGTATCTTATACAGTTCAGGCTGAATTGTATATAAAAAAAAAAAGAAAATCGATTTTCACGATCGATACATTTTTATACCCGTTTGATGTTAATCAAGGGTATTATAACTTTGGTACGGAGTTTGTCCACTTAACTTTAGTAAATTATTGTCGTTTTGACCGAATTAAAATATTTTTGTCCACATGGAGTTTACTTAAACACAAAATGATTTCACTAAGATTCGAAAGTAAGATTTTCTGTTCGAAAGCACGATTTTCTTTTATAAATTAAATGCATAAAACAATCATTTTATTATTATTAAAAATGGGTTTCTAGCTGGTGTATTTTGATGTCTATTTTTATTAACAATTACATTTATAATAAAATATTTGTATTAAAGTATGCCTGTTTTCGTTTAAATCGCCGCTTTTTTCGGAAGATCAAGGTGCTATGCAGTGTCCCCTCTGTTTACATCACTCATGAACACAATAAAAATGGTCACGGTAAATAAATATTTGTTTGAAGGGATTTCTCGCTTTTTTTGTTTTTTTGAAAGGAATTTATTGCGCCATTTATTCTTTTGACATAAGTTTGCTTTAAATTTTGGGTTATTTTTTGTGTATTTTTGATTTTGTAGTGAAAATATTAAGTTTGATAAGATGTATTTTTAAAAGAATCTTCAAATATTTGTTTTCGGTAATATGAATATATATTTATCGCTGTATGAATCTATTATATACTTTGACTTTAACCCCTTTATTACTCTAGCTCTTCCGTTTAGCCTTTCCTCCTTCAATATTAGAGTTTTAGCCTATCTTAACATGTCTGCAATCTAGAATTGATATTTTCCGTCTATGACCGGATCGAATCGAAAACTTTATCGTCCAGTATGATTATTAATTGAGTTGTTACTTTTGCAAATCGGACTATTCTATTCAATTATTTATATAAAATTTCAGCCATTCCGTTCCTTAATACAAAATGCCAGCTATTCTTGGTGGTGGCATAACTGGTCTAGCAGCTGCATACTATCTTCGAAAAAATAGCAATATCAGTCCAATAACATTATTTGAAGCAACAAATCGACTAGGCGGATGGATTCAGACGGAAAAACATAAAAAATGTCTATTTGAAACTGGACCGAGAACAATTCGGCCAATGGGACCAAAGGGTAATGTGACACTACAACTAATTGATGATCTTGGTTTATCTCCACAGATTATACCGATTACAGCAAAACATTCAGCCGCTAAGAATCGAATGCTTTATATTAATCAAAAATTATGTCTTTTACCATCGAATATTGCTGGATTATTTAAAACGGTTCCACCATTTTCAAAACCAATCGTTATCGCCATTTTAAATGATATAAAAACCGGGCGAAATAATCGTGGATTGGATGATGAATCAATTTATGATTTTGTTGAACGCCGATTTGGCACAGAAATTGCTAAATATGCCATCAGTTCGATGATGTGCGGAATATGTGCTGGTGATGCCAAAGAGATTAGCGTCAAATTTTTAATGGAGAATATATTTAAGAATGAACAGAAATATGGTGGAGTCATTAAAGGTATGCTAATGAACAGTTTACTGAGTAAAAGTGATAAATCTAAAGTGAGTGATGTCTGTGAATTGAGTGAGCGTTCTAAAAAAGAAAAATGGCGAATATACTCGCTAAAAGGTGGATTAGAAGTACTGCCTCTAACACTGTCAAATTATTTAGCCGGCCATGGAGTTGACATCGAAACTAATGCCGAATGTGAAAATATTACTTTTGACAATAATCACGTCAAGCTCGCCATTAACGGAACTGAACGTTATACAGACATTTTACTTAGTTGTTTACCCAGCTACAGATTAGGCTCACTTGTTGAAAAGCAACATCCTAAACTGGCGGATGATCTTAAACAAATTCCATATGTTGATGTGACTGTCGTTAATTTACAATATGAGAGCGATAAATTGTTGCAACATCCAGGATTTGGTTTTCTTGTACCACCATGTGAAAATCTCCCAATTCTCGGTTGTATATTTGATAGTTGTTGTTTTGATATGAATGGAACAACGGTACTAACAATTATGATGGGTGGTAAATGGTTTGCTGAGAGATTCGGTGCTGAAACAACATCCGATCAATTTTTGCAAATTGCAACCGAACAAGTTAAGAACATTTTAAAAATTAATGAAACTCCTATGATGTCAAAAGTGAGCATACACAGGAAATGTATTCCACAGTATGTGGTTGGTCATAGTGATCGTGTGAAACGAATTCGTCGTTATATTTTGCGGCATAAAATTCCTTTGTATCTGTGTGGAGCTGCATACGATGGAATTGGAGTTAATGATGTTATTTTTTCGGCTAAGGAAGCAGCTGGATCGATATAAGTGGGTGAGTAGTATTTTTTTTATTCCATTTAAGTATAATTATTTTAACATAATATGTTGAAAAATATCTAATAAAAGTGAAAAGTTTTCAATCAACATTCAAGCCTAATATCAATAAACATTATCCCTGATGACTTTTAACTATTAAGGTGATGGGCGCTTTATTCGAATAGTTGTTTAAAATGTATTCTACGGCGAAATGGCAATGGTCTTTTTGCGATTTATTTTATATTTTTAAAATTAAATCTCTTTACGTATAAAAAATCCTTATAATCATGAATAAGTACAATACATAAAACAAAATAATAAATAAACTTATAAACTTACCAATTAATAAATATATGGAGTCCTCCTTCTCCAATAAAAAATAATTTTGAAATCGATGACTAAGGCTCTTCTTCTTTAAAATTGAAATTATTATTACTACTACTATTCAACGTTGATTGTTGTACTGGCAAATGTTCTATAGTCTCATTTTCAATGTCTATTGTAGTATTATAAAAATCTTTAACTGGACGTTGATTTTCTAATGATTTATTGGACGCACCATCAAACCTCTTAGAAATATTGTCAATCTAAAAAAAATGTTAGAATCAGTTTCGTCATTAAATAGTTAATTATATAAATAAAATTACGTTTTGATTTTGATTTTGATAATCAATATCCTCCACATATATTCTAAAGGGGCTTGTATTCACGTTATCTGTAAGATTACGCGTTAGATTTTGGCCATCCAAAATTAATCCACTTGATTGCCCTTGTAATATATCCTCGAGTTCATGGTTTGCCTGATTGATAATGGCATCATTTTGATTTTGATGTGTTAATATCACATCAAATTGTGATTGTGATGAATCTGGCGATGCTGCCTGATAGTAACTAGATGAAACAAAACCTTGCTGATTGTCATTAATTTGTCCAAAATTTAACAAATTTATATATTCCTGTTGTGTCAGCGAGGGTTGTTCATTTTTTGTCGGAGTTATTGCCCCTATTAATGGAGCAAATTGGGCCTCATTAATATTTGATGCTAGCGATTGCAAATTGTAATCATTTTGCTGAATGTCATTAATTAAATCTTGGCTGGCTGAATATATTTGTCCTGGACTGGCTACTGATTTTACATCATATTTTGCATTCAGCTCCGAACCGGCTTCTATTAGATTGGTTGGTGTATTAATGAAACTTTCAGCCGGTTTGAACAATCTTTGTTTGTTATGCTGATTGAACAGTTGATTCGATTGGGTCACTAAATATGTTGGATTATAAACGGAAAGAGGCATTCCATGGACGATTGATTGTTGTTGGAGAAAATGCTGTTGAAGTTTTGGTTGACCAGCTATTGGCAAAGCATAGGAATCGGATAATTTTTGTTGGGAGAGAGAATTGGCCAGCTGAATGTATTGGGCAGGTTCTTGAATTAATGCTGATGCCAATGGATATGTTTGCGATGGAGATTCAATAAAATTTATTTCATAATGTTTTTTGGATGATTGTGGATTTGGTTGACTAAATGGATCTTTTTCTGGGTATAATTTGTGTGTTTGTAATGATGGATCTGGATCGGGTCTATACAATTTTTGTTTGCCTGATATTAGATCTGTGTACGTATGATCGTGTGTTGATTCTGTTACTTGATATTGGGGAATCTGAAATGTTAAATACTATATATATACTTATATGTATATATATTGTAAATTGTAAGAAATATTTATTTGTTCAACTAAAGAGCCAATAAAATCAATGGAGTAATCTTGCTTTAAAAAGTTAAAAAGTTTTATTATAAGTAAGTATCTGAAAAAAAAAACTTTTGTTTACTTACAGTGGATGGTCTATTAGGTTCGAAAATTGATGCTTTGTTCCCCGGAACGTGATCGCTTATGGGATCGTTAATAAAATTCGAACTAACATATTGTTGACTACCAAGTAATGATAAATTTGGTGCTGGTATTGTGTGTATGGGACTATGTTTCTTTTCGCTGGTTAATTGAGGAACACCATTAGTGCCGCTTGTCTAAAGTTAGACACAATAAATTTAAGATTTAATTGTATTTATTTAAATAAATCAAAACTAAAATACATACCAACGGTTTGGACGTATATCCTTTGGGAAATGGATTTTCAAATATATATTCTCCTGTATGTGGTCCTTGAGCCGAACTCTTAAAATTAATTTTCGAAAGCGTTGGCATCGATGATATGGATTTTTTGTAATGTAGTGGCGATTGATTTGTTATATAATAGTTTGGCAAAGATGCTACTTTCATTGGTCGTACCAGCCGCTGAGCGGCCATTGGTCTTTTATAAAACATTCTTGTCGATGGATAAAATGAAGAACCACTGCCGCTACGTATTTGAAACATAATGTTATGTCGCATGGGTGATTTAGATTGTGGTGGCCAATTTGGATATACGAGTGGGGCCTTTGATAGAACTTCCATTGAACCAAGTGAAATGAGATCGATTATAATAAATGCGAGAATCTGAAAAAAATATTTGCTTAAGAATTAGCATAAATTTAGATAAATTATTGAATCATGATCATCTTTTTCTTTCCCAACATATCTTAATTTAAATTAACATTGATACTTATATTAACAAATTGTGGCTTTAAGAGTACTGTGACACGAAATTATTGACATAAATGCTTTATATTAAGTACAATAGAAACAAACTAATTTAACAAATAACGCGTTTCAGAAACTAAGTTCTCATTATACGATTATTTTCAACGACTAAAAACTACTTTTAAAAAGTTGAACAAAAGTAGTTTTTTTTTTTTAAATCGATCCGAGAAATGCAAACAGATGATTGCTATCTCTTCTTTTGCTAGCTCCATAACCAATTCAACTGTTTATTACATGCATTGATTATACATAGTTATGTAATTTTGAGTAAAACAAATTGTACTTGGTATATACCTACATACGTACAGACAAATGTATTAAGTTCATATTTAATTAATGATACACTTATTGGCATGGACTCTTTGTTCGCATGAAATACCACAACGGTATTTTATAATTTCTTCTTTCACAGATAAATAGTTTACTATTAGAAATCTTTAAAGGTAATTTGAATTCAATCTTGCCAGTAATGTTTGTCTGTGTGTGTGTGTGTGCATCTCGATTAATTGTATAGATCAGACCTCACTCCAAATTTGCAATAATAAATTGTCAATGTGTACACATGTAGGTACGTGGATTATTAAGATGATTATCAATACTTTCTTATATTTATTACTTGAAATTGATGTTAATGACAATGAAATTGTAAAAATCATGTAATTTGTGATCCATTTACCTTAATGTGTTACTATTTTACTAGGGGTATATTACTATATGTATATAAATTTTTTATGACGTTTAATGTAGGTACTCTAAAAAGGTGTCATTATTAAATAAATATCTCTTACATACATACATATATTTGATATGTATGATATGCTTTGGAATTTCCTTACAATATGCAACTCTTCCCATTCCATGTATATTACTTTAATTTAATATATCTCTGAATGCATCTTAATTATAATTCAGATAATTTTATTTCACACTAGATTAAATATTTAATTATGTTTCTATTTTTATCAATTAAACTGCTGATGTTAGATATTAAACGGATAGTATAATATTAAGATTATTTTTGTATTTTTTTTAATTTTACTCAATCGGACGTGACTTAATATGTAGCACGAATACCTTCATTACCTAAAGTAACGACCCGTTTCTCCAACTACGGATTCATAACACACTAATTTGATATTAACAATTTATGTAATAAATAAATAAACAAAACAATTATTTCGGTAAGCTACTTATGCATAATTTGTTTTTTTAATCTTAAATTAATTTAAATCTAGAGCATTGGTATTTAAATTTTTTTTATAAGTACCTAAATTTTTCTAAAATTTTCTAAAATAATTATAATTCATGGTTACAAATTTAAATAATTTTTTTTGTAGACTTTTGTTTTTTGGATTATCCAATTTTCATTATTGTATCGTATTCGTAACATTCCATATAAATAGAAGGGCTGTTGAATTTCCAGAAAGGAAAAGTTGAAAATTTTAGAATAAGTTTCCCCATCACTATTATTTGAGAAATAGAATAGGAATTATTATCTAAGAAATGGAATAGGAATCAGCGTCAGTTTACAATTAAGTGGCCAGCAGACTCATCAAATATTGTCTTTGGTATGAAACTATCTGATTTCACAGTTCTTTAAACTGTCTAGTCTCCTAAGTACTAGTTGTGTGATCTCGAATTTGGATGTGATACTCGCACAGAGTTTGTTTATAGTATTTAGCATACAGTTTTTATAAAACCCTGATTTGAGCAAATTTTTCCTCTTTTCGTCTAAATATTTTGCGATTTCTTGATAACATTTTGGAACAAATTTGATTTTAGAAAACAAATAGTTGAATAAAAAATCATTACAGATATTTGACATACTTTAGTATTATAGTAGAATTTCATTTTTTATTGATATTGTTTTTAGTTTTGCTTATTAGTGGACGAACGAACTTAACAAAACAATGAAATTACAATTTTTTAAAACAAAACTACTTTAACCTTCATTTTAAATTGGCAATAAATCTCCAAAGTCTCCTGATAAATTCGGTTTCATAAATTTTCTTTTCTTTACTTTACTGGACATAAAAAAGCACTAAAATTTATTTAATTTTTATTAATATATAGTCATATAGATTCACTTATTGCAATAAATATTGTCCATTACAATTTATTCGACTTAAACACACTGCCCTACTATAGTTCTAAACGATGACTGTCGATTAATTCAATTGAAATCTTATGCCGGACCTCAAACATGACTTTCAGATGTGCGCAAGTGTATATTTTCTATTAAAAGAATAAAATAACTACAAACCAACAGGTAGAGGTAGATTAATGTATGAAGAAATCAAGAGATAGTTTGCATTAGAGAATAATATGTCGCGTACCAATACTTGTAATTATTTTGGGCCCAGATGGTTTCGTTGTAACAATTATTTTCCAATTTTAATTGTTGCTTCAATCAAAATTAAATCGAAGTGTACCTACAGCTACATATTTTAGAATGGACTTTATCTAAAAAACAGTACAAGACTTACCCATTATTATTCTATCCATAACTTACCATGTGATTGTAGTAATCTGATTTACGATGATACAGACAATGTAGATCAGGTCACCAAAAGGAAAAAAAAGATCCTATTATCTCAAATCAATGGTTACCGGTAAACGGACAAAATCCCCCCAGACAATTTTTTTTAAGACGGAAAAAATCCAACCCCCCCCCCTCTTCCAAAACGTAGGATTCTTGCATAGCCACAGGTTGCTAACAGGAAAGGGAGTACATATATATATGGAAGGCCATAGGTTGCTAACTGAAAAAAGGGGTATATATTTGGAAGGCCCCGCAAGAACTACCAAAGCATAGCCTTCTTGCGTAGGCGTAATTTTTGTTAATCACGGAGGTTTCTATCAGGGGAAATTTTTTCCTAAAACCACTTAAAAGTGCCCTAAGAACTCGGTTATCTTAGGCAAAACCACCATCCATAAACTAACACTATGTCTAAGGTGATAGATAATCCCGATTTACATGGTTTTCATTTCTGATTCATCTACAGGACACTTTTAATACATAAAAATACGAGCCACTGTAATTACAGTACATTATAAGTACATTATATGTATACTCATGGACAGTTGTAAAAAAAAGCCATTTTTGTGCATGCATAATTACTGTATTGCTCTTTGATGTTGTGAAAAATTCACACACAATGTTTAAGTTTGAGAATTTTGATATTTTCTGCAACAAAAATATATAATAATAATTGCATGTTGTTTTTAATGTATCGTACTCACAGAGAAAGTGAAATTATTATTTAACTACCCAACGTTCAAATGTCCTTGTTGACGATTTCAATCTATTAAATAACCATCTGAAAAATATGTATGATTTATTAACTATTTCTTCTTTTTACTTATTAAATTAATTAATGTTGTATTCGGTGGGTGCTGAGGAAACGTATTGGGGACTGATTTTTAAATATAGTATGCAAATTTTAAACAGAAAGATTGCCTCTTAACTCCTAATTTGTCGATTACATTTTTTGTAACTATAACTACATTGTCATAAACTTTTCGATTTATAAAAAATTAAATTGAGATTAACTGCTAACGGGTATTAAAAATTAACCCAAAATATTACTTCAATAAATGAGACATAAGATAACAAAGAAATATATCTATAAGACCTAAATATTATTTATTCACTCAATATTAGTACATTCCACACTAACAAACACGCATTACATGATTTTAAGTGTGAATTATATACAATAAAAAAAAACAAAAAGAAACCCCAAAGAAAATTGAAATCTATAAATTATCCATAAACCAAGGTTTGCCATCGTTTGTACGACGTTTTGTCATTATTTCACAGCCAGTATCGGTGACAAGCAATGTTTGTTCGAATTGAGCTGACCATAATCCATCTTTTGTAACGGCCGTCCAATCATCAGGCCATTGTTCATCTCGCCATGTTCCCTCAGATATCATCGGTTCTATTGTAAATACATTACCTGCTTTCATGACTCCGACTGCGTTGTTTTCTTTAAGAAAAAAAAAAATCAAAGAAATTCCCTAAGTTCTAATAAAATTACACCCAATTGTTTTTATACGTTCCAGAAAAAACCGTGCAAAAAAAACCATGTAAAAAAAGAGCACATAAAAATAGGGAATTGGTTCCATATCCTTAGAATCTAAAAAATAAGGATTCATACAAAAAACTTTATTAAGAGTTTTTATACTCTCGTTGGTGTGATTAAATATTGCGCAAAAAGCTAAGAGCTCACTTTTTGTATTAACACTCTAATGTTTGTTGTACTGCGCTAAATATATCTAGAAAAATAAGGTTAAGGAAAGTTTTTTTTAACCGTCCTTTTGAAATGAATGAATGAAATCGTGTAAAAACGGAATTGGATTTATTTTTCTAGAGACCGTGTTATTTGAAAACCGTGTAAAAACAAAATTAGATGTACCTAATTATTGAATTTGACTTACTCGCATAATGAGGCACATTAGGAGCTGTATGAAAAAGTCTATGTATACCATGTCCACAGTAACTTTTTACCACACTATATCCATGAGTCTGAACATGCTTCTGTATAACATTACCAATTTCCCTATACCGTTCCCCTGGCTTAACAATGTCAATAGCTTTGCACAATGATTCATACGTAACTTGTACAAGATTTTTATGTTTCTCTGAAACGTTGCCCACAAAGAAGGTTTCATTTAAATCTCCATGAAAACCACGATGATAAACAGTCACATCGACATTGCATAAATCTCCATCCTATAAAATTAAATTCTATGTTTGAGGAAAATCATTGTTTTGTTGAATCCGTACCTCCAATGGTCGTGTATCCGGTATACCATGACAAATAACTTCATTTACCGATGTACAACATGATGCCGGAAAATTATAGTAATTCATTGGGCTAGGATAGCAATCTCGTTCTAAGCATGCTTCATGAACTACCCGATCTACTTCATCGGTTGTTACACCAACTGCAATTGCTTTGGCCGCTTCATCAAGTACTTCACGCCCAAGTTTACATGCAAGACGCATTCCTTCGATTTCTTCTTCGTTTAAAACTTTGATCGTAGTATTTCCTATAGAGTTGAAAATTATAATATCTTGGTTTCTTTAAAAAAAAATTTTTTTTTGTACCTCTAAAACTCTCCTCCGACATTGATCGACCCTTAGGGTGATCGGCATAATCTGGTCGTTGGATATTACTAGGCACAGTTCGGATTGGGGTACGTTTCCATGGACGTAAATTGCCACTAAAATTATAATAAGGCCAAGGATTGTAAGAATCATCATTCTTTTCGTTTGATGGCACATTAGCTCCTTCTGCAATAAGCACGATATGAGATTAACGTGCAAGATAAGTCTAGCAGAAAAAAATATATACTACACTAACTTGCTAGGACATGTATAACTTTATGTGTTTTCCAATATCCCTTGAAACATTCTTGGGAGCAAAAAAAGGAACCCTGAATACCTATTTTGAGACATTTAGGGCACTGAAGAGTTGCAGGTTTTTTACAATCTGTCGTTTCACATTTGTGCACTGACATTGAAGACATTTTAGGAATGACTTTTTTGTTTTTAATTTACACGATTATTTAATAAAAATGATATATAAAATTTTTTTGATACACTCTTTTTCCAATTTAGTACGAGTATTTTTTAGGTTAGATAATTCGTAGTGATGTGCAGGTATTCAGATAACTATTACAAAAGTATCAAATGCTTCTGCCGAATCCAAGTACTCAATACTAATAGTGAATAGTATTTGAGATACTAAATACGGATTAATTGCGAATTTACGGATTACGGATAATAATTTTTAGCAATTTTTAACAAAAAAACTTGAAAAAATTATTTATTTCATTTTGACAACAGTAAAACGCTTTTCTCGCTCTAACATAATAATTATTTCATTTAGAAATTTAGATTATATGGATATGCCCTTCTCTAAATGTTCCGAGTTATACTAGCATTCATTTCTAATTTCAACAAAACCAACCGTTACAAAATACAGATAGTGTATAATAACAGATTGGCCACGCGTATCAACTTTTTCGTCCGAAATAAATGTAATTAGAAATGTAATTTTTAATAAAAAATAGACATCAAAGTACATCAGAAACCCATTTTTAATAATATTGATTTGCTTGATTGAATAAAAAGTGGAGAAAAAAATATTAAATGATTTTTGGCGATAATTTGGAGCATGATAAAGGAATTAGCAAAACATTTTAAAAAACACTTTATTTAAATTTTTTTTTGGTGCGAGCAAACAAATTGCATTTTTGATATACGTAGTATATAATGACAATTTCAATTCCAAAACGTCAACTATTTCATCTGATATTTTTTAGACTATCGACAATCCACTAGTATAATAGATCTATGGTAATCTGTTATTAAACACCATCTGTACTGTAGTGCATATAATTTTAGTACAATTTCTTTGCTGTGTTTTTCCAAAAAATTCTCTTATTCGTGGTTGTCAACTTTTATTCTGTTTGGTGGAATTTGTAAATAAATAACAAACTTTTTCTGAAATATTAAAAATTTTCTATTTTAAAGCATAGACGTTAATATTATGGACAAAATATCACTTTGTGAAAAACTAATTAATACTTTATACGTTTTATACGAAACACTTTTTCAACGCTTGTTTACAAAGTCCACCAATGTGAATTGAAAAGACGTCACGTGATGAATGATGAATAAGTCGTACTTACTATATCTGCGGTTCAAATCAAAATCAAAATCAGTTTGTTGTTGGATTTCAAATTGAAAGGTTGTTTGTGTAACGCGGTAGTCAGTTCGGGCGGGATTTGTGTTCACTCTTTCCGGTGATTTTATTATTTTTAAAACGTCGTTGGTTTTGAATTGTTATAAAAGTTATGAAAATTAGTCCAGTATTAATTGGAAGTGGTTTTTTATGATTGAAATATATAGAAAAGAGAAAATTCGCAACGGAATCCTTTTTTTTTAATATTAAATAAATAGTGTTAAGCAATTTTTTTGCTAAATATATGTAATAAATGTAGTATGTACCTATACGACATTGTGTATATATCCATAAATAGATAACACGTTTGAACTAAATATAAAGCTTTTAATTTTATCATCGCATAAGGGGTGTTATTTAAACGTCTCTATTGCGTACCAAGCAGTTGGATTTAATTTAATATCTCGTCGAGAGTCTCTTCTAAAATTTATTTACATGTACCAACGACAATATATAGTGCAAGAGTAATATCATACAATATATAAGTACTATATATTTTATTTTTAATTTAAATGTGTGATTATTTTAATTGTGACATTGTATAAATGTGTAAAAAAATTCAAATTATGAGAGCGTTTCATTTTAATTATTATTTTAAATGCTTTCATGTGTTTTTAATGCTAATAGGATATTTTAATTATGTTACCGGTGACAGTGGGTGTACTGATGATGTTCAAACAAAAAATATTAAACAAAAATGTAATAAATTTACCGCAAATTATTTATTAACACACAAATTTGATATTAAAGTATCAGATGACATCGATATGGACCCCTGTAAATCAGGTAATATTTTCGTACCTGGTTAAAAAATATAGCTATTTACATTTACATAATATATTAAAATTTATAAATAAATATAAGTATAATATAAATAAATATTTCTATAAATACTGTTCCAAACGGATTCCATGAAAGAAATTTTTTTTTCAACAAACACATTATGTACAGATAAGAATAGACTTTGGACACTGGATTCGGAGAGAATGTACCGCAGTTTAAAAATATAATATAAAAAAGTAGTTTGCCGTCTCAATGCCTCCTCTAAAACAAAAACCAAAACCAAAAACCATCGTGGTTTACTGACATAGTATATTATACATATAAACACTAATAAAATAAATTAACTTAACCAAAAAAAGAAATTAAATTAAAACAAAAAAAAATCTAATTGAACCAATTCTTATATGTACATCAAAAATAAAATTACATAAACCACCCGAATAGGGAATAAATAACTTAAAAGAGTAGTTAAAAGTGCCTTTACACGACATCGCAAGCAGTCTGCTAAAAACCCATGACACATTTTTATTTCCACCATAGAAATCATTTAGGTTCGTTTACATGATAATTTAATTTAAACTATTTATACATAATAACCTAATAATAACCTGGGAAGATGATCAAAAGCGACGGCATTGGGAAACGACACCAAGTCAAATCCACCAAGAAAAGCTCTGAAAGGCTCCTGAAGCTTAACAGAAATAACCTAAGATTAATTACAGAGCTCTTAACCGGTCACTGCCGGTTTAGGTATCACCTCAACAAATTTGGACAAGCATCAGACAGCTCCTGCCGTTTCTGCCTTGCAGAAGACGAAACTGCAGAGCACATTCTGTGTGAATGCGACACATTGGCCCGTAAAAAACTGCTTCATCTAGGGGGCTATTTACTGAACCCAACGGAAATCGGACAGAATAACACCAAGCACAACTGAACTTCATCAACAGTAGATCGCTGGTGGGTCAACTTAATTTGTGAATACAGTAGGAGACTCCCAATAGATCCAACCCGTCGCAGTGAAGGAAGGCCGCATAGCTATACCCCCCACTCTTAAACTAAACTAAACTAACTACATAATATGTAATTTTATAAAAGTTTTTAGTTTTTAGTTAGTTCAACTACTTTTTTCAATTAAGTACTATATGTACTGTCATTACAGTTTTTAACCTTAAAAGAAAATTTAAAAATATTAGGTGCGAAAAATAGGAATTGTTGTGTTTACACGATATATTTTTTGGATGATGATGACAATTAACGATATATGTTTAGCAGAGCATTTATTATACCCGTGTAAAGTTACTTTAATACAGAGATATGGAGGCCGAGTTTTAAGGATTAATTATTTGAATTATTCATGTTATCCTTTTGAATGCACTGAGGTGCAATTATACTTTATAAATAATAGGTATATGTAGGTAGATTATCATAGTATATCGCACATACATAAATTTATAATGCATAGTACTATAGTATAACAATGTTTTTGTTTAAACACCAGTTCTCTGTCTATATGTATGTAGATTTGAATATGTTATAACGAGCTATTTGCATTTTTCTTTTAATGTTAACACTAAAAACAATAATTACAAAATAAACATTTATAGACAGCTTTAGTATAGTAAGTTCGGATGAAACTGCAGTAGATATTATTATAAGTTATTTATTATTAATATTTATTAATATTATATGAAATTCATAAATTTTATCGCTTTAGTCGTATAGATATTTTCTTATTTTATTAAAATACATACAAATCTTTGACACTCTTAAAAAACTTATGAGTTATTTCTTTTCTAACTACTTATTGAATCCTATAATGTCTATACTCCTTTTGAATGGCCCAGGTTAATTTTCTCTAATCAAAATTCAGGATACTTAAATAAAATATTTTTTTTACAAAACAAACAAAAATCCCCATAAATATCGAATCAATTAAGTCCTTTCTTTCTTCTTTATTTAATTATTATATTCTTCGAAAATTACAAATTGCAAAAAACTCTCGGAAACAAGTAATACAAAAGTTAGTTATTGAGACATTATTTATTGAAAGGATTATCCATATTTTGAAAAGATAAATACCTTACAAATACAATATTCTCTCTGGTACAACGGGCATTTGGCATTGTTGGTGAGAGGGTGGTGATCGTAAATTTAATAAAAATTAGCGCAAGGAAAAATGTGGAAAAACGATTTATAACAAAAGAATTTTCATATTAGTAAAAGTAATTTAGATAAAAGAGTTCATTTATGAAATTATTAATTTGTTCTGTTTATTATTGTGAATAAATTAAAAAATAAATGAATTTTATGTAGAAAATTTAATTATACCTAATATCAACGCCTCCTAGAATAGCAGGCCGTGCTGTAGACAGTATTTTCTTCGATGACGTCCAAAAACGAGGTAGAAATATTGAATTTTTTATAGTGCAATAGGGTTAGATTTTAACGTATAAAAACCTCGAAGGAAGCTGAGTTTCTCAGAATATGTTCCAGAAATATTCCTCTATCATTTGGTCAAAGTCCCATAAAAATCCCGTCTGGAGAAAATTAAGAAAAACTTTTTTTTGCAAGCTTTTTTTCGTTGTTAGACCAAATTTTTTATTTACTATCAAAATCAAAAGTATAGACTAGTACTAGTATAGACATTAATATCACTTTTTGATGAGTGGAGTTTACAATATTATGTAACCAATTTTAATATTTGAAAAACGCATTAACATTTTTAATTTTACGCGACACATTTTTAAATGCATGCGATTTGGTCGTGGTCCCTCATTTGGCAATCGCTGACTTAGAGAAATCATTAAAAAAGTTGTTAACAATTTCACAGAAAATTTGTTATAATCCTTACACATAATTGTAAATGAATTCGTCATAAGTAGAGCTAGGCGGAACTAATTTCACTAAATAGTAATGGTAAGACGATTCTAATGAAATGAATTCAGATCAATTATATCAATAAATAGTACTAGGTATGTCACTACTTATAACAATGTATTAAAAAACAAAATTGCCAATAGAAAATAGGGAATATTAGTAATAATTTAGACAAAAAAAATCGTTTCCTCGGCGTTTAGGGATAGTGCAATTTCAAGATAATGACCAGTATGACACACCTCTAATAGTATTATTGGCGTTCACGTATGTATGTACATTATTGTATATCGTACATTTTCTCTGCGTAACCAAATAACATTAAGACACAGTTCTCAGTTTAGTGGAAAAATAAATTTCTTATCAAATATTTTTACTGTGCTTGAACTGCAGGGGCTAAACAAATGACCTTTATTGAATATAAAAACCTGATATTTGATAATTTGAATGAATAATGTGAAATCGCAATGATATTAATATTAATTGAGGTTTTCATTGTTTATAATAATTATTAAATGTATGTACTGTACATACATATACTTATGGTGTGTAAATATGCTAGTGTTTATTTGTAAATATTGAAGATCGCAATATATCTGTCATCACATTGACGATCATTTTTTAAGATGTTTTTTTTCAGTCTTTTTACAGGTTTTTTCATTTTTTTATTACTATTTTTTCTCTATTGTTTTCCATCTACGAAAATCATGCTAAAACTAGTAAAGTAGGAATAATTGACTATGCCGATTATAATATATGGTCTAGAAAAATAAATTTAATTCAGTTTTTAAACGATTTCATTCCAAAAAGCACGGTTAAGCTAAATATTTCGATTAACCGTAATTTTCTAGATATACCTACAACGGTTTCATACGGAGGCAGAACATAAGTATCTTGTCTCCAATGAAGATTTCGAAGTGCATAGAGAACAAATTTTTTCTATATGAATTCAATACGGTCTGAATGCTCTGCACAACCTGGATTTCAAACGGCCGATGCAGTTTTATCTTACATGTACGATAAACACTTTTCAAGGTATATGGATCAACAAACTCTGCGCTTAATCTTTTCATAAAACCAAGCATCGAATATGACTGAAATGATCATCTCTATGTGGTTCGTGAAGAAAATCCCATCAAGCTGTTTACCAGATTCAATTGTATCCAAACTGATTTGAGTAAACTCCATTAGATTAGTCACTGTAGATCGTCCTTTCATAAATCGGTGCTGAGCAATAAAAATGTATGAAAGAAAATGATGATAACACGCTACATATGATACTTTCGAAAAGTTTACAAATTGTTGGCAGTATGGCTACTCCCCTATAATTTGAAATATCACTCCTTGCGCCAGACTTAAAGATTGGAGTTATGTAAGACATTTTCCAACGGTCAGGAAACACTCTTGAAGACAGTGACAGATTGAATATTTATATAACACAAATGATACGCAAGCTCAGCAACAAAACTTCTTAAAAATAATGGAGAAATATTGGACCATTGGCTTTATTAATATCTAAAGGCTTTAATACTTGATCACATGTTAACTGGAGTATTCCTAGGCCAAAAAACTCTCCCACGGTGGAATTTTCGGTAATCAAAACATTTCCACTTGACTCAAAAACATAAATGCTTTGAAAAAATTGAGAAATTAGTGAACAGGCCTCATTCATATTTGAACTACGAACATCACCAAAAAACGAAGGAAAAGTTCTTGCGTTTAGAAACAAACATCCAAAATTTAGAAGGATTACTCTTTAAGTTTGATTCTGTTCTACGGAAATGAAGCTTGTATGCAGCTCTCCGTTCGAATTGAAGACGACAGCGAATGTTACAGTAAACCTGAAAGTCATGATTCAGTCTAATTTTCTTATAGATAACATATTTTTTCGCTTTCAAATTTTTAAGTTTCAATATAGCCTTAAAATAATCGGATCTTAGATAATAAAAACTATATTCTTTACAACATCTATACGTTTTATTTAAGCTAAGTAATTAACAAAGTCAATATTTATGTGCTAGTTTTAGTTTTTTATACATATAGTAAACTTGTCAATCACTTAAACGAAAATATTTTCCAATTTCATCTTTCAAATATATATAAACAAATACAAAATATTAAAATTAGATTTGAAATTAAATTTAGAACATTGATCGTTATACAATTAAGTGACAGTGCTGAACCAGAAATTTCACTAAAAATTGAGAAGAAGGACCAAACAAAATGATTGCTAAAAATGCCAGAAATTATGGGATGCAAAATGCAATCATTGATACCGTTTCGAAAAAATTGTTGTGCTCTTTTTTTTTTGTCAGTGAATTTCTCAGTATGACTTATTTTTATATCCCAAGAAAAACTTCAGTAGTTGCCGCCTTGAAAAATAAATTTTAAAACATAAGATTGAAATGTATATATGTAATGTATATGTAACTAAAAATTGTTTTTAAATATAATTTTAAATATGTATGTACTTACTTAAGTACCTAATCTAAAAAAATTTCCACATACAAAAAATAAAATAATTTTCTTATTGTGGCAAGATTAATACCAACAACAAAAATACCATCAACTAATCATGTACCTAATCCCGAAATGCCATCATACTCATCATACTTATACTCTCTTCAAAAATATTCTATTCTTGCATCCGATTTTATTCAGACTACTTACATACTTACCATGTAAATATTGTAAACAAACAAAAAAAGACTAAAAAACGACCCTTTTTTTCTAAATAACATCGATTGTTCTATTTTAAATGAAATAAATAGAAATAAAAAAAACATTTCTCAATTATAATATCCGCCTTTGTGTTTTTGGGTTCCTAAATAGACACTCATCTCTTCCATTTCTACATATGTATGAAATGAAATGCATTTGAGATATGTGAGACGCACACGGTGTGGTTTTATGTAATAGGTATTTTATAATATTTATATTTATAGGATTTTATTAGTAGAGCAAACGTGAAAATTAAATTGTGGATGTGCTGGATTTAACGAATGGATTTAGGTTTATATATGTACCTATCGGACATATTTAAAAGTTTTTTTCTGAATCTGAAACAAAAATACAATAAAATAGTTTTTGATCGATATAAATACAGAGTTGGTATACGATAACTATCTATCTACATATGTACATAATATGTTAGGTATATACTTAGTATATATGATATAAATTCATTTGTTTTTCCATTGTAAACAACTTTATGGACACTGTGTGTAATGCAGTGTTGGATTTACATTGAATTTGCAGTTTATTGCATTTAAAGGTTTCATTTAATACTATCAAATTGTGAAGCTCTTAGTTTTCTGAATATATAGAACAACTGATAAATATCACAGGTGCATATTTATCTCTAACGCAATATACTATTGTGTAATATACACGGTAGGTACATATGGGGAGTAAATTAGTACTTACAAATAGGACTTAACAATTATTTTTAATTTATTACAAATGAGTTGTATTCAAATAAGAATTAGATACAGGAAAAATATTAACCTCTACTTATTTAGTTATATTACCACCAAAATTTAAAAGAGTTGCACCATACATACATGTTTTTATATCCGTATGATGTTAATCATCGAGAAAAAAACATCTTTGTCGTATAATTCTAAATCGAAATATACATGTCCGTTCTTCTGTCAGTATGTCCGTCGGTCCGTGATCAAGATTCCGACTAAACGGCTAAGGCTAGAATAAAGCTGATAGTTTATTATGTACTCCTAAGAGTAAGATCTCTATTGTTTTTGAAACAAATCGGACAAGGTATAAGGGAGGCTGTGTTACAGTTTGCACCTAATTTTGATATAAACCATTCATTTATCCGAAAGATAGTCAGAATGTAGAAAAAATGAATATGACAACAATTATAGAGAATATAAAAATGAAGATTTCATACATAGACCAAAAAGTTCGATCAATTTTATTTTATTTCTGCGGTTTTTATATTCAAATTAACTTAACTTAATAAAATAGACATGAACAAAGTCGGTGATAATAAACAAGTGCTGATACGGGTATATTATATAATCGGCGTATCCAATTATTCCTTTTTTATTGGTTTTCTTTTAGATGGGAAAAGATTTGTTCAAGTTTAAAGTCAGTTCGTTTATTCTTATATCTGTAAATCCCTACCGGATATTAAAGATTTTTATTAAGTCAGATAGATCATCGTAAAGAACCATACAAATCTAATTTACCAATATCATGTATTAAGTATATATAAGATATAATAGAGGTGATAAGACACTCCATTCTTGTCTTAACTTACAGCTTTTTTTTTGTCGAAATTTGAATAAATTTTACTCACTTGATTATCGTAATTGAAAACGTGGCTATTTCGTTAAAACAATAAATGATCCAATTCAATATACCATAATTATAGTAATGAATAAATATCCATATTTATACAAAATAGTAATCGAATGTTCTGCACACATTAATTTAAAATGAAAATTGCAAATCTAATAATATATAGTGTTTGTAGACGCATATTTCTATGAAGGTACATATGTATACATATACATACATACATATACAATAGAACCTCATTAATCTGGACCCCATTAATCCGGACTTCACTTGTAGATTGTACATAGATTGTATGTAGATTGGTGATCGATGCACCTCGACCTCTATTTAGATCTATTATGCCCCCCTTTCTTTCTATTAATAAATTGATTTTGTTAAAAACCTTTAAAAGGCCACTTACTTCTTTGACGGAAAAAAAATTCCTTGATTTTTTTTAAGAAGAAACAGAAGTATATTAAGTATTTAAACTTTTCAGCTATATTTTGACAATATTAAAATACACGAGAAATTTTTTTTTTTTATTAATTTATGTAATACATTTTTACGGAAATGAAAAAAGTGATGATTACAAAAAAATTGTATGGAAGGGGATCAAAGAAAAAGGGAGATTTTTCTCATTTACTATACCAGCCGCCCTAAACATATGTATTTCAACGAATAAAAATTTTTTAAATTCAAGCTTTTAGCTCAACGCGTTCTTGAGTTATCGTGTTAACGAGCGAGCGAGCGATGCTAGTAACTAAATTTTTTATTGCATTGTTTTGTTGCAAAACCTTCAATTCGTGGAGAAAATTCGAGAAAATGCGAAAAAAAATTAAAAATTTCTACATGAAGCTTCTACTTTATATTTCATATATAGTATGGAAAAAAAACACGATTAAAAAACCTAATTGCTAAAACTAAATTCTTGCAAACTGTGCGTGAACATATAAGTTGCATTGTCAATCCATACGCTGCGCTTTACTTGTGTTTTTTGTTACACAAATTAATTTTATTTATTATGATTTAAGTGTTGAGGGATACAATGCAGGTTGTTTTAACTATTTCTTTACTCATTTTTTCGGTAATTTATTTTAACCTAGTATCCCAGTTAGTCCGGATTAACGAGGTTCTACTGTATATACTTGGACATAAACGTATTCATATACATAAATCTCAAATAATAATTAATTATGGAGGGCTCACCCATAATCAAATAATGATAATATTGATTTAAATTAAATTCAAATTAATTTCGTGTTATTATTTTAGCCTTAACTATTTTCTATTTGGAGAACAAAATAACCCTACACAGAACATATTTTGCATAATTTAATACAGGATTAGGATAGCAGAGAGAGAGACATATCTTTTGTGTTAAGATGCATTAAGTACTATAAGTAAGATTTAACTATTTAATTATATTACTTAACGCACCATTGCCGCTATTAAATAAATAAATAAATTTATGTAATGTTATATACTCGTAATATGTAAGTAATATTTATTAATTTCTTCATATTTGTTCTTTTCATCGCATATTTACATTTTAAAATTGGTTAAGAACCCCAACGGTCAATTTATTCACCAAGTTCCAACACTAGTGTTAGTTAGCACTAGTGCGTAAAACTCGGGCTAGCACTCGATCTGGTACTCTGCCATTTATTCAAATCACAATTTTGAAAATTTCACCAAACTAAACCAAATTTATATTTCATACAAATAGTATGGAAATAAAATGTAATAAAGTTCATATACTTAGCTGCATATAGTTTTTAATTGGAAGGACATCATTTACATTATCTTATCATCAGATTTTAAAGAAAACACATTTATGCCAAAAAAAGCTGTTTTCTTCTAATGTTCTGAAATGAAAAGTTCATATTTAATAAATAGTTTACAAATCAAAAGCTATGTTGGTACCTAAATATAATTAATATGTTGAATAAAACAAAATTTATTATCTATTATCCAATAAATTAATTACATTTAATTGTTTATGATTTCCTTATTACTTTTCAGGTGGATTTATGGGCGATATTGCATTGCCAAATATAAATTATGAAACCCAGTGGCAAACACAAAAGCTGAATAAAAGTTTTCAACAGGAGTTGGAGAAAATGAAACAGGAGGTATACCATGAGGGACTGCAAGTCGAAGAGGAAGGCTTAACAGACATAATTAGAAAGAAAACAAAGCTTCCGAATAGTGAAGGCGATTTAAATGAAAGGAATAAAAATGATCCCGCTTTGTTGGTAATTACTGTTTCTATTTTATACAAGTTTAAAACTTTTAATTAAAAGATTTTAAGATAGCACGGTCGGGGGGAATGGGAGGATTTGAAAACTGATTTTAATGAGCTTACGAAAATTTTACCTTTTATAACGAATAATGTATCATAATAGAAAGTTTCAAATTTTATATCTATAGTCAGATGGATTTGTATTGGTTGAATACCAATATACTCGTAAATATCTACTTTACTTTATGTAGTAGGTAACGTCTTAATTTTTTTGTATTCAAGAATAAGTCTTTAATGGAATTTGTTAACCGCTCTTTAATGTGCGATTCTATAATCAGATTTAATTAAAAATTATTTATTTTTCTAACATACTCGCTTCATATTACATAATATGTACAATGTACTTGTACATAGAAAAAGTTTAGAAAATGCAATATGTCAATAATAGCAAATAGAATGCTCCATACTGTGTAGGCATCTCCAATATCAAATAAAATCAATAATTGATATCTGAGAAAGTCCTTTAATCCCCATAGGCAATCGGGTGCATCGTAAAGTACTTTTCTACCCATATTCAGCTCAGTTTTACATTTGATAGTTTTTAATATGATATAGGCAGGGTTTAATTATACAGATCTTTAACTAATCAATTAACCCTTCAACTATCTTCTATCCGCATATACATACATATATATCTAAGACTCAAATCTACTACAATTACAATAATTTCATATCCTTTTCAGGAAACAAACCACGACGGCACCATTACATTGCATTCAATTGAACATCCAAATCTCAAAAGTACTATATCGAGACCAAATTCTAATGAATATCAAACATTTATCGAAAATAAAACTGTCGAAATTAATGGAACTATAATTGATGGTGGGGAAATCAATGGTTTTTTTTCAACAGGATCAAATGAAACGATTGCTACCGCTTATTTTGTAAAACCAACTAAAAATTCCAGCATTTTTACAGTTCGTCACATTGATCATTCGAAAATTCAATCAGACACCAAAGATATTTTAGATAATTCTGGTGATAATATTATCAAATTGAAACGTATTGGAACAACAATAACGACCGCAACAATAGCTCCAGTTACTGTAAGAACTACACTCTCGAAAACGTATAGTAATGCTGGGGGTAATGGTGGTACATTGGATGATGTTCAAACGTTAACGGCTGATTTGGTTGTGAGAAAAAGACATCGTAGACGTAGACAAGGCCGGTAAGTTTTTGTTTCCCTCGCTTAGAAATAATTTAAATTCCTATAAATAATTTAAATATTTTAGTAAGCAGCAGAATAAAGAAAAACCAATTGAAAAAAAGGTCGAAACATATCACATGCGACTTGAAAGACTAAAAGATGAGCTCAATCGTCCTGTGATAACGTCAGAATATTTTAAAAAGAGACGAGCTGCTCATCAACAACAGAAGGCTACTAATAAAGATTTTCATAAAAATAAAACTGAAGATTCGATAATTAGTGAGATGGCAAAAGATGTTCCTATAAAAATCAACGAAATGGACATATTATCGAAAAAAAAAACAACAATCGATACAGTTGAGAAGGAACTTTCTACGCAAATGCCATCATTTAAAAAGACTGCCGTTAGCCATAGGTAATAGCTATAGTATAGTCTTTTTTATTACTTTGGCATTTTGTATTTGTTTAGTTTTCGGCAAGAAAGTATAGTAGTTGTAGCTATTCGATTCTTCGAAAATTCTTTCAAAATTAAACTATGAGGATTTGTCTCTCTACCTTGTAACAATGTCAATGATAAATCCATACATACCACGCTTTAAATTAGCTGTAATCTGCAACAACTATCAAATCCTGATAAGTATTTTGGTACGTCGCTTGAAAACATTTGGTTCACGGGATAAAATATTTTGTCCTATTAGCAATTTAGAAAAAGAAGTGTAGAAGTAACAAAAAAGCCTATACTATACGAACAAAATAAAAAGAATTTACATTTCATGTCCTTTTATTCATTTTAACTGCCTTCACACATTCACCTAATAATCGTATAAAATCATACCCCAACCAAAAGATTAAAAGAACTACAACACCACCACCGCATTACAAGGGCTGCAACTGCCAAAAAAGAACGAATCTGGGATTATGGAGTTATCCCATATGAAATTGATGCAAATTTTAGCGGAGCACATAAGGCTCTGTTCAAGCAGGCAATGCGACATTGGGAGAATTTTACCTGCATAAAATTTGTTGAACGAAATCCATTAGATCATCCGAATTTTATAACATTTACAATAAGGGCATGTGGGTAAGCATTCACACTTAGATAATAAATAAGTCGTGTGTTTTGTAAAGAGAGTTTTTTTTTTGTTTGAAAAAGGTGCTGTTCATTTGTTGGCAAACGTGGCAATGGCGGTCAGGCCATATCGATCGGAAAGAATTGCGATAAATTTGGTATTGTTGTTCATGAACTTGGGCATGTAGTTGGTTTTTGGCATGAGCATACCCGACCCGATCGAGAGAATCATGTTGTTATCGAGCGTGCCAATATTATGATCGGACAAGAGTATAATTTCAATAAACTAACATCTGAAGATGTTAATTCTCTTGGTTTAGCATATGATTATGATTCGATTATGCACTATGCACGAAATACATTTTCCAAAGGAACATATTTGGACACCATATTGCCCGTTGATATTAAAGGAAAGAAACGACCGGAAATTGGACAGCGAATTAAATTGAGTGAAGGGGATATTGCACAAGCGAATTTATTGTACAAATGTCCAAGTACGAATAATTTATTTTTTTTAATTAAATATTGATAATTATATGGTTTTGTTTAGAATGTGGCAGAACATTTCAAGAAAACTCAGCATCTTTTACATCTCCAAACTATTATACAATAAGTACCATTTCTGAACATGAATCATGTGAATGGCGTATAACGGCTACCCATGGAGAAAAAATTCTACTCAACATTACTGATTTGGTATATTAACTACATATTAATATACATAGTGCCATCATTTATAATTAAAATTACTATTCCGATAGGATATTTTCAAATCAAACAATTGTCGTTCAGATTATTTGGAAATTCGTGATGGATATTGGCACAAATCACCGGTTCTCGGTCGTTACTGTGGATCCGGTAAAATACAGCAATTGATAAAATCAACCGGAAGCAGAATGCTTTTAACGCTGGTAACGACACAGCGACAAATTGGTCATCGAGGCTTTGCGGCCAATTATGAAGGTAAATAAATTGATGATTAAAATAAATCTTTGTGTTAACGTATAAGGTTGCTCGTTTGTAGTTAAAATTACGGTAAATTCTAAGCGTTTGAAAAATGTCACAAAAACCCAGCTGTAATCAAGAAACGATGGAAAGACACAGTTTTGTCAACGTTTTTTTTTTTTTATTAAGTTGCTTAATATTTAGTCATATTTCATATAGTTAGTAGTGATACATAACATTTATTTTTAATTTTAATTGTAAAAGATTTTTGTTCTTATTCTTTTAGTTGACTTAAATTTTTATTTTGATGACAAAATAAAATAATTTTTTAAGAATAAGTCAGAGACTGAAATTTACAACAACAATACTATGGTCAACTCTTGTTATAAATCTTATCCATTCTGCCATTGACAGAATACAAATAAACTAATTACCACCACTAAATATACAAAAGCAAAGTTATATATTAACTACAGAAAGGTTACAAAAATACTTTTAACAGTAATTTTCGCGGCTCAATAATTTATTTTTTATCCAACAATTGCAGTCTATCCGATTACAGACAAGATCTATACTTTGACTATCATATTTAAAAAAAATTTAAAAATGAATTAGTAAAATATGAAAATTACTTATAGCTGTTTGTGGTGGTGAACTAAACCTAGAAACTGGCGGGCGCTTAGAATCACCAAATTATCCTCTAGACTATTTACCAAACAAAGAATGTATTTGGCGTATAACTGTACAGGAAGAATACCAGGTGGCACTAAAGTTTCAATCCTTCGAAGTAGAGAATCATGATAATTGTGTATACGATTATGTTGAAGTTCGAGATGGTGATAGTCCTGAATCAAGATTAATTGGTGTTTTTTGTGGTTACAAAGTGCCACCAGATATGAGGTATGTCTTACTTGTACATAAATGCTGAATTAATTTATTTTTGATTTCATTATTATTTAAGATCAAACACAAACAAAATGTTTGTAAAATTTGTTTCCGATGGTTCGGTACAGAAAGCTGGATTCTCAGCTACATTTATTAAAGAACTTGACGAATGTGAACTACAAGATCATGGCTGTGAACATGAATGTATAAATACACTAGGAGGTTATCAATGTTCTTGTTATATTGGCTATGAACTTCATAGTGACAAGAAATCATGTGAAAGTATGAATAAATTCAATTAAAAACTGTCCGCTTGGAGATAACAATAATTTATGTTTTTTTTTCAAACAGATGCTTGTGGTGGTGTTGTGGATGCTCTAAATGGAACAATAACGTCACCATCGTTTCCGCATACATATCCAATGTCAAAGGAATGTATATGGGAAATAATCGCACCTGAACAATACAGAATTACCATTAATTTTACACATTTTGATTTGGAGGGCAATAATTTATATCAACAAGAATGTGATTATGATTCGTTGAGCGTTTATTCCAAATTGGATGAAGACAATCTTAAGCGTCATGGCATTTTTTGTGGTGGTAAAATTCCGCCATTAGTAACGTCAGAGGGAAATGCAATGAGAATAGAATTTCGCTCGGATAATACAATTCAAAAAAGTGGTTTTGCTGCAGTCTTCTTTACAGGTTTTTAGAAAAATATTTTGTATCTTTAATTTTAACTGAATTTTTATTAGACGTTGATGAATGCTCAATAAACAACGGCGGATGTATGCACGAATGTAAAAATACCATTGGTTCCTACATTTGTTCCTGTCACAATGGATACATTTTACATGACAATGGATTGGACTGCAAAGAAGGTGGATGCAAATATGAAATTACCGCACCGCATGGTCAAATATATAGGTAAAAATGTCTTTTTCTTAAATCGCATGTAGACTATTAACGAAAAACAGTCCAAACTATCCAGACAATTATCCACCAAGAAAGGATTGTGTATGGCATTTTAGTACAACACCCGGTCATCGTATCAAGTTGGTTTTTACCGCATTCGAAATGGAACCACATCAGGTAAATTCGGTTTTTTTTGTTTCCAAAATGTATAATTATAATTACACTAAAGGAATGTGCCTATGATCACATTGCAATTTATAATGGCGATTCTCCTGAAAGTTTTTCTTTGGGACGTTTTTGTGGGTCAAAATTACCGCATCCGATATCGGCTTCTTCTAATGAAATGTTTATGGTTTTTAAGTCAGATGTTAGTGTGCAAAGAGGTGGATTTGCCGCAACTCATTCAACAGGTAATTTTTTTGTGTTCTCTCTCTCTACTCTAATAACCAATTTATCCAATCGAACCGAATTTTAAAAAATTTTTAAATTTTTTTTACAGCATGTGGTGGACACTTAACGGCAACAAATCGTGTTAAACATTTTTATTCGCATGCAAAATTCGGTGATTTCAACTATGACAACAATGCCGATTGCGATTGGGGAATTGAAGCAGAAGCTGGACGGAATGTACAATTAACATTTTTGACATTTGATGTATGTAAATTTAAATTTTGTCTTGAGTTGTAAATGAATTTTATCCCTATTCCATTAAGATGGAGGACGAAGTAAGTTGTTCATACGATTTTGTTGATGTTTTTGGTGGCTTGGATGATTACAGTGGTCCATTATATGGTCATTACTGTGGCAACAATGTTAGTTATTTTTAAATAATTACTTATTTATTAGTAACTGTATTGTTGTTATTATGTTACAGAAACCGCCTGATATTATATCAGTAAATGAAGCTCTTCTAGTACGTTTTCGTTCAGACAATTCAATGGTTTTTAAAGGATTTTCTGCATCCTATGTGGCAGTCGATCCGTTTGAAGGTAGCGAAGAAATGAATTCGGACAGCTCAGAAATGGCAACACCATTTCCGGGTTATCTCAAAAGTATCTATGTGACGAAATTAAGCGAAAATGAAGAGGATGAAGATTATAACGAATATGATAATTATCATAAATATAAATATAAAAAAACTGATATACCATATAATAGATTGTCAGCGGAGCAATTCGATTAGTTGTGACATTTTGAAAAGGACAGGTGGATGGGAGAAAAATTAAAAATTTTAAATTAATCATTGGCAGCCTATAATAAAAAGTATTTAATACATATTTAGAAGTTTATGCACACGTACAATAATAATTGTAATTTATAGGTAGTCATTATAATGATAAAATTAGGTTGTTAACAAAATGTGTGTAGACTATAAATATTCTGACTTTTTAACAGAACTTTGTGTGGATGTGTGTCTAAATGTGTGTTTACGTTAGATTATTAGATATAAAGAGTGGTTTAAGAATTGCATTGTAAACAATTGATTTTTCTGATTGTGCATTGCATTAGCAATACTATTATTAACAAAAAAGTAAAAATGTCGAATTCATAAACATTGTTAATTGTATCATATAAGATCAAATAAAATATAAAGATATATCTATAGATCATATTAATCTTAATAATGACTGAAAAGTTAATTTAAATTTTTTTTTATAGATGCGTATAAAACAATTACTAAAGTATATGTTAATCAAGTCAATACCAGATGGAAAAATGTCTGAAAAAGAAAGAAGGAATATTTACTGGCAGAGTTGTTAAAGACAAACTGAAAAACGACCGAAGTATTAATACACTCTTCAGGGCAAACGTAACGTATACCTATTTGAATGGAAAGAATAAATTATTATGATGATCCCAAAAAAGGTAACTTAAGGAATTGCAATAGCTAACCTACCATCTGTATTTTATCCAGTTTCGCTAATCTGAAGGAACGGGAGCGGGAGTATACGGGTCAAGAACCACATACTACGAATCCATGGGAATCTACTCAAGCATATTAAAGGCAGAAGTGCATGCAATTGAGAGGTGTGCTCAATTCAACCTCGATAGGAACTATCAGCGGCAAAGCATTGCAATTCTGTCAAATCCAGGCCAACATCAAAGCGCTGCACTCATACAGCATCAGCTCCAGGATGGTCCAGAAATGCCTAAATAAACTCAACGAACTAGGCAGAACCAACAAAGTCACTCTCTCACACTGCATGCGTGGGCATGTTGGCATAGAAGGAAATGAAAGGGCGGATGAACTGGTAATAAAAGGGGCATCTAGCCGTTTCAGTGGACCAGAGCCCTTCTGTGGAATCGGAACAAATACAATCTGAGGAGAACTAAAAAAGGAGGAAGAATCACCCCCAAACCTAATACTCAATACTCAATCCCCATAAACACTTTTTGGTGTATTCGGAAGAATTTCGCTGCCACAATTAAAACTTCTCTTTCTCTTTAAGTTCTTTGAAGCTCCTCAGATAAATCTCAAAATAAACTTGATTAAATACTCGCATAAAGCTTATTAACTCCAAGAAAGAAGTAGCTCAGAATCTTTTGTCATCCGTATAACCGTTCTTATTGAATATAACAACCATCCATAAATTTTTAAAACTAAATGATAGGAGGCGCTGTATTCACAAATGAATGTGAAATTATCGATTTTCCGCTGCCAAGAAAAGGAAAACACCCTAAGTGGTGGTTGCGTATGATTTGTGTTTTGTTGTGATGAAATTTTAAGTGTTGTTTTTGGTTCAACTATTGGTTAAATATTAATATTAAACATTTTTAGTTTCTTTATTGTAGTACCATTATTGCGACAATAATCTATTATACTTTTATTACTTCTGAAGTCATACAAATGCGAACATACGTGCCTTATTCATGTCTTACTAATTAAACAATAAGAAATGAATAAATTTCCAGTAACTGATCTTTTGGAGCATAAGGGACCATCTTTAAATGGTCATCAATCAACATCGAACAGAAATATTTTGCGAAAAAAGAATATTTGTAAAAGTGTTGATCAGTTGTTTACCAGGAATTCATTATTGGATGGTAGTTGTCAGAACGTATTCAATGAAAACAGTAATAAGACCTTGGTACTGTCCAATGATGCATCACTGCAGGCGAATAAAAGAAATTCAAGATCCGAAGAAAATCTATTGGACATTGCAGATACATTAGGATCTTTCAACTTGCAGTTAAAGTCCAAATCGAATTCTTACGATACATACAACGAATTTAAAGTAAGTTCCTAATCATAAAACTATTATTTTTTTATTATTATCTATTTGAATTATTTAAGCTACAGTAGGTGACTAAAAAAAATTCAAAAATGCATTCCTAAATGTTTTGTCTCTATTGATACTTAAATTAAATGTTGTCAGTGAATCATTATTATTATATATATAGTCCAGTGCAGTCTATATTACGCAGATATTTATTTTTACTCGTATATTAAAAAAAGATCTAAATTTTCCACATTATTTATAAGAAATTTGATAAAATGGCCATTTTATAGTTATTTTTGGGTTAGTGGTGAGTCAAAAATGGTGGTCTCATATTATGTAGCACTAACAATGAAAGCTTCTTTTCTATTTTTGTTGCAATGTTTTCAGTTAGTTGGATACGTTTTTACTAAAAAGGTAAAATTTGACTTTACGGAACTCATGAGGGAGAGGGTGAGGGTATCCCTTTAACACATTTCTGGTATCAAAAGTTTTCAGCGTTAAAGAGGGGGGTCAATTTTAAATAGTCGATTTTGTATGGAAAATCACATTGTTATACTTCCTGTCGTCATAATTATGAGGAGGGAGGTCCCAGAAAAGTTTTGACACCTGAGATGTGTCCCCCCTACCTCCACCCCTTCCCCTCATGGGCCCCGTAAAATTTACCCCAACAAAATTTGTTGTCAACGAAATATGTAAATACATATTTTAATTTTCATCATTTCAGCATAATTATGGTAATTCGCTAAAAAACTTTACAATTACGTATCTTAAAGCTGTGCGTACAATAATGTTTTAGTAGGTTACACATATCATCACGTATCAAATTGTCAACTTTCCGTAATAAATTTGTAATTAAACTTATAAATGAGACATTGTTTAGTTGTTTGATAAAAAAGAAATTAAAAACTTCATAGAACTAACATCAAAGGAATTTAAATCGATGGATTAACGGACAATTATAGTAATAGCAATACCGAAATTTGTAGAAACATAAATTTACATTTATTTTATATTTACATACCTACTATAAATGTACTTACCTTCTAGTTATGCATGTACGTACGTTTGTACAATTTTTCGCTGCAATATTTCGAATGTTGATGTATAACCAATTCTTCATCAGGCTACAATACAAACAATCAACATTTATCAAGATTCAAGAATTGTAATACTATTTTATAAATTTTTCATTTAAACCATTATCACTCACAACTATTAAATCTAAAGTAAAATTTTTAAAACCGTCGACAAAACACATTTAAATCTATTAACTAATTAATTGTTTATAATTGGCGCTGAGCTTTTCGGTTTCATATCTAAGATTCATTGCATCAGTCTTTATCCTACAGATATGCAACATCTCTAACACACTTCTCTTTCTATAGTTATTCTCCATTTGCAGAATTTTGCGACTAGAGAATTTTAATTTATGTCCCGTTTTTAAGGAATGCCTTACGGCTACAGTACAATTTTTTTTTTTTGGAAACGACCTAGCGTTATGGCTCTGCAATCAATTTTATTGAATTTCTAGGATTTTTAATCGATTACTCGAAAAGTAATTAGATTACGGAAAAAATGAATATGACGAAAATGATAGAGAATAAAAAAATGAAGATTTCATTCATAGACCAAAAAGTTCC
>JANSTT010018070.1:0-14865 GCA_026745375.1 Platyura marginata | reverse complement strand
GTAACTTATTGAAATTTTTTTTTCAAAGGCGCCAAACATTCCTCGCACACACAAAAAAAAACCACGAGCCGGCCCTGTATATATATATATATATATATATATATATATATAAATGATAAGATTACCCATGGTATACTATTTGGCAAATTTTACCTAAGAATATACCACTGGTACAATATTATTGGAGGTATTCTATTTGGCACTCTACGGTACTAAAAATAACAATTGCATGTATGATTGTACTTACCTCGTAAGAAAGCTGTGACCATCATTTACCGACATTCGTTATTATATTGTTTGCTTTGATTCTACGACAATTCACCGATAAACAATTTACCGAAACACAATTCACCGAAAAACAATCCATCGAAACTTATCTTCCACACACTAAACTAAAGAATAAGAATAAGAATAAATTTAATGAGTAAGGAAGGATGGGGAAAAGTCGAGGAAGGGTAGGGAAAGTGGGGGAAGGGTGGGAAAAAGTGGGAGAAGGGTTGGAAAGAGTGGAGAACATTGGGGAAAGGTTTGAAAAATGAAAGGAAGGGTAGTTTAGTGGGAAAGCCCCGTAGCTTTACTTAGAATCCTTTTTTAAATTTTCTTAATTTATGATAAGAAAATTAAAATTTTTTTTTTTCGATAGATTGTTGTTAGTCAAATATTATAAGAAAACTAAAAAAAATCTGTTATTAAAATTTAAAAATAATATTGTTTGCTTTAAGACAAACCCAGAATCAACGACGTGGACGTAGCAAACTTAACATAAAGTAAAAAATCCGGTGAGGGAATGCCGGGCCACGGTTATATCAGAACTAAAGCATGCTGGGGTCCCTACCCCTCCCTCACTCAGCCTCCATTCTAACCTTAACACAGTATAAAAATAAAAATTAAAATGAAATTTTTTTTAGTGAATTGTCCTTTTCTTGTTCGATAAATTGTTTTTCGGTGAATTGACGCGATATCATACCGATTTCACTTATCTGTATATTGTGAAAAAACTAACTCCAATATTGAATAACAACAATAAATTATCCATAATGTTTGTACAGGTAACATAAAAAAACGAATTATTCTCTATACCACATTCATATTAGGTAGTTATATGTACAAAACAAAATTATTTAAATCAAAAACTAATAACACTTTTCCCATTATTCATGCCGTAAATTTTTCGAACAGCGTAATTTTTCAAGTAGTAATTTTTGAATTTCAATTTTCAACTCCATTTGAGCCAAATCGTTTAGTTTTTCCATTTGCAATTGAACATCCATGAGAAAATAATTTATACCGAACATTTGTTCTGTCCGTGATACATTTGTGTGAAAATTGTAATTGTCTGAACATTTTGGTGTCGATTTATGTAATTTTCGGCGACTTGTTGTTGGCGACGAAGTATCATCTCGATATGACAGCAATGAATTATTATCATCATGGGATACAATATTAACCGGATGAACTATATGATGAATAGCATTTTCTTGTATTGTAGATTCTTCGTTGGAGACACAATTATATTCCGTTGATTGTATATTACTAGAGGATAGAAGGAGTCGATTTTCTTCTCCACTTGAATGCATATTATGTTCTTCGTCGTTGTTAGTTGAGTTAAGAAATGACTTCTGCTCTGAATTATAGATAGGTTTCGAACCTAGAAAGTGTAATGTGTTTGTTTCGTTTATTTGATCTTCATCCTCATATTCCATGGTTTCGGTTTTGAGAAGATCATCACCGGCAACACTGAAATAAGTATTGGAATACATCCTTTTCGGTTTAGGATTTAAAATTAATTGTAATTAATTACGATTTTTGCTCGATTCATATCTTAGAAATACTGAAGTTATTTTCGAATTTTGGTAAAAACCATAGTAAAGTGAAAAAAGCTGGAACAGAGTACAAAAAGACCAAATTTGAAAAGTTAGAAAAATATGATTTATCTTAAAATTGAATAATGCCTTTATACTGTAAGTTGTTTTTTATTGTCCCGTCTAGACTAGGCCCTCCTCCCAGCTCGCAAAACACTAGCGCGCCCGTAATAGGAAAACAGATGTGAAGATTTAACCTTACCTGATTTTCTCCTATTCGTGCACAAATCCTATCACCGGGTGCTCTGAACCGCGCGAAAGAGACCACGCTTCATAATCACGCGAGAAATATTGTGCGTGCAAAGGGCGCTATTAGCCTTTACACGTACACTCTTTACTGCGCTCAGTCTTACACGCTCCCAGTAGTGGAGGAAAAAATGTGCATTCGTTTAAGTAAGAAATTCCAATCACACATACAATTTTATTATCATTCTCACCCGCATGCCGCATGTATTCTAGATTTTAAATAACATTGGCTCAAAAAACTAAATATAACAACAAAAAAAACAATAAATAAAAATAACATATAAACGAAAAATTCCCGACAACATTTTTATTGTCCCTGTTTGAAACCTGGCCTCGAATGCCGCATCCGTTTGGCTGGTTTTTTCCCCAACTTTTTCTCCCCTCTACAATTTCTGTCTTCCATCTATCAGAGTCATCTCAACTTCTCTACAGTGATGAAGGTGTAAAATGTGTTGGTGATGGAATTCAATTATTATTGTTATTTAGAATGAAGCAGAAGTAGATAATAAGCGGTAGGACTTTAACACGAAAATGTTTTGTACGTGGGAAAATAAAAAATAAAAAAAAAAATAGTAAAAAAATCAACTGTGTAAAGCCAAATCTTCCCGCGCCTGTGTTTTGCCTCCAAGAGAAAGGAGCGTGAAAGTCAAAAAAAAAGTATTGAGTTTTCCTTAACGATTTAAAATTTCATTCAGAGATTTCGTTATGCTTATTAATTGTAATATTTTACTATGATCCCATAATTTTTTTTTACATAAACAATTTCATCTTCACTCTAATATGGATGAACTATATCTATTCTATTATAAGGGGTTAAGGAGTTTAGATAGATAGATGTATGAGGTATAGGATTAACCGAAATTCGCACTTAGGCCAATTTTCGAGAAACACTGTGATATACCTCAATAAGATGTAAGATTTCTATATACATTCTTTTACTTACATACCTCCATTCCATATGTGGAATTAAAAATTCCAAAAGCTCAAAGCAATGCCATTGTACTTGTCTTCTTTTGCCTTTTTTGTTTTCTTTGGCTAATATTCGTCTTTGTTGTATTCTAAGTGTATTCCATTTCCGTTTACACTCACTAGCTGTAAGAAAATGTGATAAATTTTTAAAAAAATCTCAAGTTCATTCGAGAGCATCTAGGAATCTAGGTGATATGGTTATGATGGATTAGTTTACAAATCGGATTTTGATTAAAGTATGAAATTCTAGTTATTGTATTGACCTGATTTTGTATGTAATATTGAAGAAATTTCATCCCAGGCTCTTTCTTTTTTCTGATTGTGTTTATATTCCGAATGCTTTTTGTCATACAAAATTGGGCGCTCACGCACAGTGCTAATAATTTTATGAATCTCTTCTTGTGTCCATAAACTTTTCTCCTCCGGATCCATTCTGGTCAGTAGGTTATATATTAAACTAAAGATAGTTGTTTATTTTTAATTTTATTAGCAATTGGTGTAACTTAATAAAAAACAAAACATTAAGTTATACACTAGTACCAAAGTTTGTATGTTTTGTAGCCATTAGCATTAGGCCATTATTCAGATTCAGATTTTAAGAAGGTAATAGAACCTATATATTTTGTATTTTAACTATCTGAATTGTAATAGAATCTTTACATTTTCTATTTTAACAATAGAAGTACTAGATTATAGAAATGAAGTTCGATCTACAGATGGTGTATAATAACAGATTGGTCACGGCTACAGATGGTGTATAATAACAGATTGGCCACGGGACTTCGGTTACAAGTTTGCCTGTTCGAAAAATTCAAAAATATTCGAATTTTGTCAATTATTTGAGATTTTTGGATTGTCTTTCATTTATGTAGACTTAACTTTAATGTATTATTATCGTTTTGACAAAATTGACATATTTTAGTGCACATTGTTTTTATGCATTTAATTTATGAAGAAAATCGTGTTTTCACACAAAAAATCTTACTTTCGAATATTAGTGAAACCATTTTGTGTTTAATTAAACTCCATATGCACAAAAATATCTCAATTTTGTCAAAACGATAATAATACACTGAAGTTAAGTCGACAGGCAAACTTGTAACCGAAATCCCGTGGCCAATCTGTTATTATACACCATCTGTAGCTTCGGCATAGCAACTTTTTCCGTTCGAAAAATGGTAATAATACACTAAATTTAAGTCGACATAAATGAAATCCGAAAATCTCAAATTTTTTACAAAATGCGAACATTTTTAAATTTTTCGAACAGGCAAATTTTTAGATTATCACTTTTCGACTTTGCTAATTTAACTCCAGAATTCCATCACTGTATTTAGATTTTATCATTTTATCGTTGAATTTATTCATACAATCTATTCCAATTATCCGACTACTAGACCTATTACGTTTTTATTTGTCAACACGACAGCACTAAGCAGTAAGCACGGATTGTCAAACAAGACAGTGGCCTTCACGTGGGGAAAGGGGTCAGAAATTATTAAACAAAATGTACCTACAATAAATGATTTTTAAGAAGAAATCATCAATATTAATATATTGATGCATTTAAATTTAAAGTGTTCAATAAAAAATGATGGAAGTAACAGACATTAAAGTGGAACCCGAATTTACTATGGAAGTGCCAGACGACTATAACAATGAGACTCGTAAAGATGAAGCAAAAATCGATAAGACCGAATTTCTTGTAAACACAATGTTTAGAGACAATCCAATCGATATTACATTTGCTGGATGCCAATACTGTGGTAAAGTACTGAAGAAAAAATATATGCGAGTTCATGTACGCATTCACACCGGCGAGAAGCCTCACAAATGCATGGACTGTGGCAAAGCTTTTATTAGGGATGAACATCTTCAGAGACATTTGCGAATACATACCGGTGAAAAGCCACACAAATGTGATGTATGTGATAAGTATTTTTCTAGAAGTGATCATCAAAGAAAGCACATGCGTATTCATACCGGCGAGAAACCTCATAAATGTGATATTTGTGGAAAGGATTTTGCACGATCGGATCATAAAATTAAGCATGTAAAATCACATTTAAGAAAATTTAATTTAGGCCTTTTGGACCATAATTCGGATATTGAATTACGTATTAAAACAATTTTCGGACCTCAACTATTTAAATAAGTTTCATATTTTGTTTTTGGGTATAACACAATTATAACTGAGAACGATTGTAATTTTTAACTAATTCTTACAGAGACATATTAATTTAAATATTATTTTCTAAAAAAAACCCGTTATTGATTTCATAATGAAGAAACATAAATATTTAAATAATTTCTCGTTACATGGATCACATTTTATAAGTTGATCTGCATTCACTGTAAGATTCAAATTCCAATTCTAAAGCTGTTATTGCAATCGACTTCCCATTAAATATTGTTGCCAAAGACGTACGATAATGCATCATTTGATGTTTTACCTTTTCTAAGTAATGTTTTTCATATATTTCTAATGTGAGTTATCCTATTGATACTATTATTATTGTTGTTATTATCAAAGGATATATATAATATAGAATACTCATTTCATGTAAAAAAATGGACCTTTTTTCAATTTTTTCAATAACATCGAGGCCCCAGAAGCTAAACTCTTTCTTGCCGCTCTCGTATACATACCGAAAATAAACAGAGCCGATCAAACCGAGTTTATTTTCTTTTCTCTTCCCTTCATTCGTTTCGTTTTCGAGAAATAATTTTTTTTCTTGTTTAAAGGCAAAGGGTAGATAGGTATATTGTTCTCTAAGAATATATGTACCTACATAACAGGTATCTATACATTTAATATTAATTTATCTGAAGTAATAATCAAGAAATAAATATTGAATTTTATATAGTGCAATGGGGTTAGATTTTAATGTTTAAAATCCTCAAAGAATCTTTTAGAAAGCTGAGTTTTAGAATAGGTCCCCGAAATATTTCTCTATCATTTGGTTAAAGTCCCGCAAGAATACCGTGGAAAAAACTGGAGAAAATTTTCCAGAATAAACTGGACTTTAACTAACATTTCATAAACAGCATATTTCATATTATTCCTATAAATAAATATTTTGATAGCATTTTTGATTTAGGTAGTAAATAAAGAAATTGGTCTAACAACATGGTATTCTAATGAGACTTTGACCAAATAATAGAGGAACATTTCTGGAACATATTCTGAAAAATTCAGCTTTCGAACAGTTTCTAGAGGTTTTTATACATTAAAATCTAACTCTATTGCACTATATAAAATTAAATATTTATCCCAAGACTGTAATTACTTAGACTTACTTACATAAATTAAATGTATAGGTATGCCCCTATCTGTGGTCAATGAAATGTAATAAATAATAAAAATTAATTGACACAGAAACATTGCATTTTAAAATAAATGACAAATATGTATATACAATCTTATACATATAAATATACATTTAGTTAGATCATCGGTCTCCAAACTACGGCCAATACTATTAAGAGCAGGGGTAAATAAAATGGATTGGATTTATCTTTAATGCCTCAAACACACTTCATTATTCAATCATGGTAAAATCATGCTAAAAATACGCTGTATCATCTATCAGGGAGAATTTAATGAGAGTCCAATAATTTTGTTCTCTTTTATTGAAAGGTAAAAGATTGTTTACATTTTCTATCGCAAGAGAAAATAAAAACATTTAACATTTTGTTATTGTAAATTACGGAAAAGTACTGAGTCACCCTGTCACACAGCATTTAAAACTAACTTTCTCAATTCTACTTCCCCTCATCTTCGCGATTATTAAATTTTGGAACTACACTATCGCACAGTACGCCCATCGGTTATTTCCACAGGAATTAAATGTCCTTGACACTTGCCCGTAAGTACCAACCGAAATTGCGAACGGTGGAGTCTACCTCCGCGCCATAGATATCTCATTCGCCGGCTATTGCCAATACGATAATTTGCGCATGATTCAAAACTATAGTGTGTTGATATAGGGAACTAGCTAGGTCTTAGCCCTTGAGACTTAGTGGGGGAGTCAGTTTGGTCCTTAGGCTAAAAAGTTTGGAGACTCCTAAGTTAAGTAGATACCAATACACATATTAATATAATAATTAATATTTATACCTACTCTACCCTTTGCCTTAAAACCAGAAAAAATTATTTAATGTTCTTGCCTAAAATTCATACGATTCATATGGTGCATGAAGAGAAAACAAAAATTAAATATATCGTTCTGCTTGCGGTGAGCGAAGAGAAACTAAAAAATCAAATAAAGAGTGGTGATTACATAGATGAGGGGGCCTCAAACTCAAAACAATTTTTGTATGAAGGTGAGATACATGAAGTGCTGTATCTATTATATATATTATACTTTATCTATGGTTATTATGTTCCCTTCCCTTTTTTGTTCACCCTAAAGCGCAAAACGGAGTCCGTTGGACTCCGCAGAGCAAGAAAAAACCTATCACTTTTATAGGAAAAACTTTTTCAACCTGAGTTTTTTTTTACTATTTTTGAGTTTCTTAAGTTTTATAGAAAAATAAAAAAAAAATTTATTCATTTTTTTTTCACAACAATTGTATAATCACTCTTGCGTTTTTGTTATAAAAAAAATTTGCGCTTTAGGGTTAAAATCACTATGCCGATACAAATGCAAAGTGGAGGAAGAAGAATGCAAGGGGAATTGAATCTTTTACTTTAAGCTCGTGAATAATTCTCCAAAAATAAATGTACGTTAACATAGAAACTTTTGTTGTAATAACAAAAAATACGCCAACTAAATCAGAAAAAATTGCGTTTATTGTTAATGTACTAAAAGAAAAATTTAAAAAATAAAAAAAGAAACAAAATTTTGTTTAAAAAATGTTAATAAGAAAATTAATTTAAAATGTTCAATGTCTTTCCAGAAAATCACTTTTTTACCTTAAAACGTTTCCCGAAGAACGAAAAGTCTAATTTTAATATGTTAAATGTTAATACGAGTATGTTAACAAAAAAATTATAATCGATGTTATGAAAATAGAATAGATGGAACAAATTATTTCAAGAATTATAAAGGGAAATAATGCGGAGAAATATTCGATGTAGAATTAAAACTACAACTTGTTAATTTAATTTATTTTAATTATGTCTCTGTGTGGATAGTTTTTTTTTTTTAAATATAAAATGCCCGATTGTATACAAATACATTCATACCAAATTGTAAGAAAAAATATTGTGAATAATTACTGTATTTTGTCGCTGTGTTTTATTTAAATAAAAAAAAAACAGTTTTTGTTATACTAACCAAACCGTCGGTTTTTATTCTAAATTAGGATTATAACATTTTGTAACGAAATAATGTTAACTGAATCTTGATGGGGATGAAAAACTAGTTTAAATATGTCGCTAATTTTTTTTTAATTTTAAAATTAGCTGAAGAAATCAACAGAATTATTGAAATATGAGATCAAGATGTACTTTTTTATACAAAGTTAATTTTTAATCCTCACATTCATACAGATGTACATATGTAATAGTTTCGAAAGTATGTATATATTCAATAGCTTGGCTCTAGAAAATACTTTGAACTTTATCAATTCTAAATTAAGTCGTGAAATTGAAGCTCAATCTGTATAAAAGAAATATTGTATGACAGTATTACCACGTTTACATGTAGAGTTGTGAACCCTGGTTCAACCCGGGTTGAATTATCATATAAACGCGAGTCAAAACAGGGTTGATTCGACTCCTCGACTCTACTTTTCTTACTGGGTTAAGTTGAAATGGTGTGATAACGCCAGTTAAATTTCAACCTTGTTTCAACTCGATTCTAACTCGATGTTTCAACTTACATGTAAACGTGGTATATGTTACAGAGCCAGTTTTATTTATTTATAAACAATTCGTATCAATGATTCTAGTGTTTCCTTTTCGGTTTCAGTACATACTATATCTTGGGGACAAATTTTAGATCAAAATTGCACAAAATGAAACTCTCGTTGGGAAATTCAAAATTTGCACTTACCATCTGCATATGTGTCTCTGCTAAATGAAGTAGATAGTCTAGTTATAAAGGAGAAAATAATTACTGGGTTGAGGGTCATATTCTTAATTTAGAGTATGTACCTATTTTCCTAAAAAACCTAAAAAAAAATATATGTTACATAGTTTCTTGGGAAATTGCTATTCTCCTCTCTATTATCTTTCTTGCAAAAAAAAGTGGTCAGCCTTTCCTCTTTTTGCCCAAACAACACCGTACGGATACATCCCAATTGGTCCATACCAGTTTCCAAGTAGTCGGTGTTGTTTTGGGTAAGCTCAATAAGCTCAATACCGTACCACATTCGTAATCGCTCAATATCTTCATACTCCATTTTCATTCCTCATACTAAATTTGTATATTCAGTCAGTTTTTATTTTTTAGACGTGTTCAATAAACGTCCTTTGAGTGATGTAAGGATACTCTACAGGCGTTACGTATTTTGAGAAAACACATAATTAATTGAAGTTTAATCATTATATATTGTAAGTGTAACGAAGAAGCAAACGGCCTAAGGCGCCCCAAGTCTTCAGGCTTCCGTGGTTCCGTGTATGGATTTATTAGATATCCCTCGATTGAGTGTTCAATCATGCCCAGATCTATAAGTCTTCTACTAGAAGGTCAGTCGATTCAGGGAGCTTCTCACAGAATATAGAAGATGGTTCTGTTATCAAACCCTTGTGTAGATGCACTTTGAATTGCCATGTCCTGTAAGGAACTCTGTTAGTTTCTTTACTTTTTCTCTGGGCAGAGTAAAAATCTGAATGAAATCTTTTTGTAGCTTGTTTTTGGTTTTTTTTGGCTGACTTCACAACTCCTCGCCATATTTGTCTGTCCTCATCAAACGTCGATTTATTCGAGGCACTTGTGGAGTTTTTTTTAACTGGTGTTTTTTAAGAGCAAAGGGCACCTCCCGCTCAAACCTCCTTCGTTTTACATCATTTCAGGTGAAAACACTGCAACTGCGATACACCACAAATTCTCATATTTCAGATGTTTTTTCTAACATTTTCAAATGTTTCCTTTGTAGAATCGATGATGCCCTAGACCAGGGGTCCCAAGCTTTTTAGTTTAAGGGCGACACAGACTTCAGGGGCCAAGACCTAGCTAGCTCCAAATATCAACATACTACAGAATTTTACGAGAAAGACAATGGCGTTGAAATTTTTTTTTCTACGATGAGTATTAAGGGACGTTACAAACTCCGTACCAAAGTTATAATACCCTTGATTAATATCATACGGGTATAAAAAGTAATGAGGTCACCCTGTCATGCAGCGCTTTTGGTTTGCTTTTTCAAATCAATTTCTCCTCAGTGTCGTATTTCTCCTCATTGAAGATGTTGGAAAAAAGGAAACAAAATTGTCGAAGAATAGAAAGAGAAAGATGTCATATATTTACCATGAAAGAATGATTTTTTGAATAATTTGAGTTTAAGGCATAACGATCGTTTTGTTTATTTTCTTTCGATACAAGTATCAGAAAAAAGTATCGATGCTAAAAGTACTCCGTATCGAAACCGTATTTACTAGTTTCGATACAACACATATAGTACCATATAGTTTACCAAGAGGGGCGCTATCAAATCACTCTTTGAAAAAGTGGGGGATGATCCAAAAAAGGTTGGCAATCTATGTCCTGGACCTACAGTTTTAAGTGGAAGTCCAAACCACTCGTCCCAAAGCTCAATCTCCGTACGAAAGAAAAACACTTAATATCTTTTAGACAGGGATCAAACCCGGGACCTTCCGTTCCAAATGACATCACCTCTACCACTGAGCCATTTGATCAGTAGCTAGTATGAACATCTGCAAAAATTAAAAAAATATAAATAAAGAAACAAATTTTTAATTGGCCTAACAATATATTTAAACAGTTAGATAATTATTTATTTACAGAATTATGACTTTTCATTAATTTTTGTTCAATTTTTGTATATCTCAATGACGTTTTTCTCCTTTTAAATGTAACATCTTTTAATATACTTGTTGCGTAACATTATAATTTAGGCAGTGCTATTTTTCAGTTGTTATGTTCATTATAATGGTCGGTATTACCACAGTTAAACACTTTTGGCCAACAAGAAAAGTGTTGGCCGTTTTTTCTTTGCTTTACGTCCCGCTTACCTATAAAACCGGTTTGTTGGCCAAAAGTATTTGACAGCGTAATACCGACTAATGAGTTTTTTTTTTAAATGTATGACTGAACCATTTTTTTTATTTTTTGCAATGTGTTGTAGGGTTGTTCTAAACAATTTAATTACGAATTATAAGTGAAATCTACGACTGGAATCAGAAAAGTTTTTAAAAATAATATTAATAAATAAAACAATGTACGGTTTCAATTTTGAATTTACAAGAAACTAGTAAAGAAGAAAAAATTAGCTACGCCGATTATAATATACCCGTATGCATACTTGTTTATTATTTACAACTTTTTCCGTGTCTATTTTGTCTGTACAATAAATATAATTGGGTAAATTGAATACAAACGATTAAAAACCCTAGAAATGACATAAAATTGATTACAGCGCCATAACGGTATTTCGTGGAACTTTTTAGTCTATGAATGAAATCTTCATTTTTCTATTCTCTATCATTTTCATCATCTTAATTTTTTCCGTAATCTAAATACGTTTCAAGTAAATGATTAAAAACCATAGAAATTCAATAACGTGGTTGCAAATTCCTACAATGCGGTCTTGAAATTTCCATATATTGATTTTTTCACTTAAAATTTTCTTTAAACTAGAATACATTTCCCACTCAAACCATTCAAACTCAACTGAAAGTTCATTAAAAACCAATCAAATTCAACTGAATATTTAACAAATAACATTTTTTTTTAAATTTTTGAAATTAAGTTTTTTTTATAATTGAAAAAAAACAGTGTTTTTATTAGATTTGGAACGTAACCCTACTTTTTGTGTGGGTTCCTTGCCTCTTATAACGCGGATTTGTATAGTGCGGCTTTTTTGAAGAACTTAACTTTTGCGTTATACGAGGGATGCCTGTATATTTACGTTGGTTCTATGTTTAGAGAAAGTCGCGTAAAATGAGATATTCGCGTAAAAAAAGACACCAATCTTATCAAAAACCTGAAAAATACAAATTCATATAGAAAAATGTTTGCTGTCTATCAATGACATAACAAGAAGAACAAATAAAGCTCCGAATTTCAAATGTACATATTTATTTAAATCTAAATTAAGGTAAACAAATCGCGCAAAAAGAAGCATTCGTGCCGATTATTCGCGTTAAAGTGAATTCGCCTAAAAAGGGGTCTCGTAAAAAAAGGACTAGGTGTATTGTACATTAGGTAAAAAAAACGGAACGAACTTCACTCATAATTTTTGATTAGACAGTAATCCTTTAATTTGAAATCAATTACTTTTTAGGATCAATTAATGTAACTACTATTCGGAAATAATGAGTTTGTTAGAAAACCCAATTGTATTTTTACACAGTCTAGAAAAATTAATTTATTTTTCTTTTTACACAACTTTATTTGAGTTAGTACGGTTAAGGCCGACGCACACTGGGGCGGTGACGGTATAATACAACACAGTAAAATGTTTTTGGTACCGTACACTAGAGCGGTATGGCGTTCTATTTTGTGAATGCTGCATGTTCTATTTTACCGCGTACCGCTTTTGAATTTATTATTAATTTCCATGGATTTTTTATACAGGGTGTCACACGAATATTTTCCGAAAGTATGTACCAATATTTCGGACACTGAAAGCTCCTATATCCACAATTTTATAGCGTGTTTGAAATTTAAAATCGGTTAAAATTTAGGGCAGATACAGTGTTTTTCATCGACCTTGTATATTATTTACCTTCCAGGGGATACAAATTAAAAAATTTTCAAGATATTTTGAATCTGTTGATTCCAAATGAAAGAAGAACAAATTGTCTGCAAAGTTTCAAAAGTTCATTAAGATTTATCAATTAAGCTCTGAGAAATAATAAAACTACCAAAGGCTTATATTCGAAAAAAATCGATATTTAAAAAAAAAAAGTAAAACTAAAAACATTGTTGTAAAAAGCCAATTCTTTTGTGATTTTTATAGTTTATTTTGTAGGAGGAATATTTTTCTAAACATTGCGTTTAAGCGTTTTTAATTATCTTGTTTAAGAGCGTTCAAGATCATCATTTTCCTGAACCTTCTCAAAATTAATGATAAATTGCCGTAAAATCTGTAATTTTAGCAATAAAATATAAAACTTTTTTTTAAAAAAATTAGGTCATTTTAGGGTAAAACTTTTTCCCATTGTAGACATTGAACGCAAACATACCGGAGAAGAATAAAAAATCGTATTAATACAGGTGTTTTTATGAAGACATATTTATTTATGGTGTAATGATAATTTAATGATTGAATGATGCCACAGATTATTGTTTCAGTGCCAACTAAAGAAATCGCCAAGATCAAAACTGCAAAAATTCAAAAGATGTATAGAGAATTATTGTTTTTTTATTTCTTCATAAAAACGCCCATATAGCCGATTTCATTTATCAATACTGGTTTCCGAGATATTGGTACATATTTTCGGAAAATATTCGTAGGACACCCTGTATATTTTGACAAAAGTATCAGGAATATTTAAACTACTCTCTTCCGCTTGATGTTATATTTATAGTGTATGTAGGTATACTAAAAACACAACAAACACAAAAAATGACAGTTTCTCTGGCATCTGGAAAAATGAACCGATACAATTAACCCTCTATTGGAAATTTAAAATGTGTTAGAACAACGTCAACATATTGCTTAATTAAAAAAAAAATATAAAAAATGAATACAGAAAATAAAAAATAAAATAAAATTGTAAATAAAATGAATTATTTTGATCCCTTTATTATGTGATTGGTATGGCTTAAATATTTTCGTTTTTTTTTTACACCATCTACATATGTATGTGTATTGTGTAATTATAAAATGATTGTATAAAATCATTGTGCTTTTTGTTGTGTATAATACAAAAATAAAATTGATAAAAATAAATAATTATTTCAAAAACAATAAAAAAAACAAAATATTTTTAGAAAAATGGCACCTTTTAGACGTTATGTCTACGACGAAGGTAATTCAACAAATTTTTACATTTAAAAAAAAATTGTGTTTTTTTTTTTTTTTTGGTTGTTTTCGTCATCATAACTAATAAACATTGAATTGTTTTGTTTTATTAATAATTTTTTCTTTTCCGTCTTTCTAATTCTATGTATAAAATATTTATAATTTATCTAAACAATAATTATTTATCAGACTATTTGATTATATCGCATTTATTCGAATCAAATACATACATACATAAAACCTCATACACACAAACATTCGTATATTTTAAAAATTCATATTTAAAAATATTGCTTCACACTTGATTCTAGTAATACATAATTTAAAAATATTCTAACAAAATCACTCTTGCCTTAATAGCTATTTTTTTTTTGTTTTGTTTTTTTCTTCTTTATGACTTAACTATGAAATATTGTTAATAATTGTATTTCTTTTTTTTTTTTTTTGGATTTTCTTCTTATTATTTTTCATATATCTTCACTTGTTGTTTTAAATATAAATTGACCCAATTTTAATCTAAAAAAATTTCATCATTTTTCTTTTAACAAATTTACAATAATAGAGTGTATCCAAATTTGTTTTTTTTTTAATTTTTATTTTACTTAAATTAATTTTTTTTTTTTTTTTTTTTTTGGATACTTGTGTAACTTGGGATTCGTTTTAAAAATAGATTCGAAAAGGTGGATGA
>JANSTT010018069.1:0-14870 GCA_026745375.1 Platyura marginata | reverse complement strand
TCGTGCTAGTGGAGACATCTGTTACCCTAAGTGTACAAATGACATTGCCATACTATAATAACTCAATATACAATGGTAAATGTTACATTTGGCAAGAAAATTAGTTTATTTTAGCAATGGCCCTCTTTAAAGCTATTGGTATATAACCATACGAGAAAATTTATTTACAATGATAATAAATAAAATAATACTGAGGCTTACTGTTAAATTATTCAAAAACTAATCCAATAAAAATAATAATTTAATGAAAGTCTAACAATTAAATATTTTTTTTTTTTTTTTCTTTTCAGTTAACAGTGCCAACGGAGTTTGTCAAATTATCCATCAACAATATTACAGTGACAATAAAGAATACAAAGAAAGTCTTACAAGAAAGGACTTCATCGCATATTCACAAAAGATTACCTATATATGTATAATATACAACACATACGTATTCCCCACGTAATACATAACCTACAAACCATATACCAAATACCGCATATAACAAGAAATAAATGTTGGCTGATATGCTGGACCTAAGTTCCACGACGGGTTTACAAACAAAAAATGATTAATATCACACAATAAACTTTATATTGTATAGCATTACATAAAATCCAATGAAATATTCATAAGGGTGCTGAGCAATCATATTAATATTTTATTTTCACTTAGTTGGTTGGTATATACATAATAGACGAGAAAGAAAGGCATTGTACTTGTGTTCTGCCGACCGGGGATCGGCGGTAGTATCAGGATACAGATTTTTGGCGAACATTTATACATAATTCAATAATCCGTCAAAATGCCTGATGCAGACAACTATGATGATGAGGTAATTTTATATTAAAAGCTTTAGTACCTAATGTATTCACTATGTACATTGTACAATGTACATAATATAAAAATTTGATAATGATACACAGTTTAAGCTTTAAGCTTGAAAATTATATGGTGTTTGAATTGTACATTTTTAATCAGTATACGTTTCAAATATCTTGATTGACATTGTGATTTTGTGGTTTTTATCAGTTAGTCATTAGTTTTCAAGTCAATCATCAAAATATGTTCCAATGGAAGAGAAAATTTTCATATATTCTGGTACGGTATGATTGAATTCTGTCTTAAATTTGATTCTTAAATAAATAAGATAAGACAACATATTTTTGATGCATGATTGAATGGTTTCTTACAAAATATTAAACGCACTCATTTAGTATTCATCAAACGTCAATTATGATGTAAAGTTAATGTCAAAATTATAAATGTCACTGAGTTTGTTTGGTATTTTGTTTAAATTTTACGTTAAACTTAAATGTTCTCATTTTGCGAAGTGTTTAATTTTACGTTTAAAATTGCCAAATCTTAATGATTTTCATGATTCTTTATTGGTCTTTCGATATCGGGATTCTTTCCCTTTTGTTAAAGAAAGTACCTACATATATAAATTTAATTTAATTACAATCAATTAAAATAAGCAAATTCAATCATTTTTCTTTTTGTAATTTTTTTTTTTTTTTAAAGTCTCGGATGTGTAGGTTAATTTGATTTAATACATTTTTGTATTTGTTGAAAAATCTATATTTGAAAAATTAAATTAATCTTACTTTTTTTGTAGTTTTTCTATCATAAATATAATTTAAGACAGCGATCATATTGTCTTAAATATTTAAGACCAAAATTTGTCTAAAATACGTTCAATCATACTCTTTTAAGAGTCTGAAAATTTTAGACTCTTATTTTAATTCAATCATACCGTACCTGAGAAGCATAAATGGAAATATAAATTTCAAAGAGATTGTGCTTTACGTTGGTGATGGATGTAGGGTAATTCAAAAACTCCAAAGAAAAAAAAAAACAATGAGTTACACCAATTTTTACGTAATTATGATCGATTATTATACTTTGTTGTTCAATCTCAAATTTGGCGCCCGACCAAGGTGCGCCATATTAATTTATTTGTTATGTTTATTGTATGTTGTTGGATAGGTATTGTACATAAATTCTTCATTATGTCAAAAATGTCTATACAGCTCAAAGCTGTACATGTACAGTGTACATGAATTGATTATTAATTAGTCCATACACAGCATACATAATATATATAAGTATTGTATAAATATACATGTGTAGTACATACATATATAGACGGATAGTATATATAATTGTATTTAATTTCGTTACAGAAAGTTACATTAATACACTGAACAAATAGCTTAGTAGCATTTCTCTTCGCAAAACTATCTATTTTGCTGTCGGCTCTAACCATTTACAACAAGACATAAATTGGTTATTGACTTAGTTCATGATCCTAAATAGGCAATTCAGAATTATCGTATTCTGTATGCCTTCATACCATTACTGGGCAAAATTTATGGAAATTGAGTTCAAGCTTTAAGTGATATGATGAAGCTTTTAGTTTAGAAATATTCCATTTTCGATTAGATAAATTGTTTTTCCACTATTCCAATGATGTTTATTATGAGTAAATTTCATATATTATGCGATTATATTTTATGTAATATTTTCATATATCGTAAATGCGTGATAAATTGATCGCCGCGATATAACAAATAATATTTGATCAAAAATACTACAAAGAGATGTATAGGAAAATATAGGCTTAATGTTCTTGGGAGTATTTGAATAATCAATAATGGAACTACAAGAAATAGTAAATTGATTTGAAGGTTCTGAATATTGGGATGTGGAATATTTTATTTGACTATTAAATTTAGTGTCATGTTTTTATTACATTTTATCGGTGATAAACTTTTCGAGATCTATGTATATGTAGGTACATAAAATGATAGTGTGTACACTTCATCTACATACATTTATGTATTATGTATCTATATGAATATATAATAATGAACATTTTATTACTCTTTTAAAAGACATTACCATCGACCATTTTATATATTAGTACAAAATCTAAAAATTTGTACAATTTTATTCTGGAACTTTTCTATTTAAATGTATAGAAACTCTCAAGCAGCAATTTAACACCGATGTTTAAAAGAAAACTTAAATTGGTCTCGCGTTAGATGGAACACGTTTTAAAAACGTTATAACAACAGAACAAATTTTAATTTCTATGAATTAAATAGCCGTTGTATAATCAACCATTATTGAACGTTGAGTTTTGACCCAATAAAACTTTGAGTTAATTTTAAGTTTAAATAGAGTTTACATCGTTAACCTTACATGTTGCCTGGTTTTACATATAAACTATTTTGAAACCATAAATACACTTCTTTGCAAAGAAGCATTGTAAAAACCATAGCAGGATGTTTAAATAACCTCTTTGCAACTCTATAAAAAAATGTTTTTTTAACGTAGCAAGAATAACTTAAGCTGAAAAAAACTGTCCAAACACAGTTGTAGCAAAGTTGGGTGGAAAGTATTATTAACGTTATTAGAACTCTTTTTACTTTTTGCTGTTTTTAACTTGAGTTGTTCAACCGTTCCATTACCGATTTTTAACTACAAATTACTACTTGACTAATAATTTAAAATTGCCATATCATTTCACTGAATTTTCGAAATTTGTCCTTCTCGAATTGAGAATTAGTTCTAACAAAACGTTAATTGACGTTTTTATTTGTCTTCTTACAATGTAATATTTGTTGCTTTAGTTATCGCCCAAGTTTGCCATTATTCGTTCATGGGATCGCGACTTGGAACTCTTCCAAACAATTATAGTTTTTAAATTAATGATAAATTAATTTTAATAGATAGCTCTTGTACATCAATTTTTGAAGAGACAGATTAAAATTCCATCATTACTTTAAAAGTCATTTAAGTAGTTTAAAGTAGTCCAAAACATTGAGTGGTAATAATTCTTAGTTAAACTTTAAAAAGCACTTCTGCATCCGTATTCTGCAATGAAACTTCAATTTAAATACATTTTCAATATGAAACTATGTAAATATGCAAATGGCAACTCAAACTATCTCTATACATATACGTAATACCAACTTATACTGTAGTATTACCGATTTGGAAGTTTATTCTCTCAAGATTTTAAGATTCAAGAACAAAATGAAAATTTAACACGATATATACAGATTAATGGTATCTCTGTCCAAGTTTAATATCTGATTAAAAAGTTTCCAGTGCAAAGTTTGTTCGATTTCAAATACATTTTTATTGTCGAAATTACTGACCGCATTCGAGAAAAGTGAATAATGAAATTCATAAAATAATAAATTGATATTGCTTTTCCTTTTTCTTTATCTGTACGACAAATTAATTAACACAAATTATCGAAAGATTATGAATTTTAAGAAAAAAAAAAATTGGAAACAATTTTTACTAAATTATAATAAGATTACAAGTGTCATTGAATTTTATAACCATTATTTTCTGTATATATATAAAAATCAAATATCCTTGTGATAAAAGCTCGGATATAGCCACTTTGTGTAAGCCACTTACCATCAGATTGCAATTAAAATCCAAACAAATAAAAATTTTATCGTCCACACTCTATTAAGTTCAAATTCCCCCCAAAAATTCTACATGACATTAAAAGTCAAGTAGTCTCGACTAAAGCTTTCCTTTTTATGTACAATATAGAGGTGCTTTGCCTTTATATAAATGCTCGACTATACAAGAAAATCAAATTAATAAATTATTTATGTACTCTGTTCCGCATAGAAAAACCTAAATATCAAAGAACTGGTACTCGAAACTAATATTTAATTCATGATGTTGTTGTATATAATGGGAATATACAGTTCCCGAAAATGTACCATTGAAAATGGGGAAATGAACAAAACATTTCGTTTCAAGTTTGTAATATTTCATAATCAAAATCATTTGCAGAACTTTATACTAAAATGAACTCTACATACATAATACGCATACAATACATGTGTCTATTTGTTATATGTATGTATGTATGTATGTATGTATGTCTGTATGTATGATAGGTACATAGGTAGGTACCCACAATACTTACATTGTACCAACAGATAATAACATAATTTATTCAAGTAGTACTCCTTCAGGAACTACAATAGAAATTTATGAAGAAGCTCTAGCACGAATACACCCGTAATGTGTTCGCAAGACTGGAAAATAAGGGGAAGGTCTGATTTAGCCTTATTTGAATTCAAAATTAACCATTTTTTTTTCTTGTAGGGACTATATGTATGTAGGGACGCTTTGTGTGTAAAATCTATCAAAAATACCTTGTCATCTTTCAATTGACTAACAGAGAATGCAAAATTGAAATTGCTTTTGACATTTTATCCCTAATTTGTATGCGTAGGTATGTATATCACATGTACCCACATTGTACGGGTATTAAGGTGAACATTTTGTAAATTTGTGGTTTTCCGGTTTCAGTTTTGAATGTGGGTACATTGAACATGCAATGAACATTCAGGAACATCTATTGATTTTGAATGTAATAGAATTTAATTAAAACGTGCACCAAAAAGTACAGCAGAGACAAATATGTACCTATAATAAAATAAGTAGAGGAAGGTTAGAAGAGTAGATAGATATTCAGATATTTGTTTGATAATTTGTTTTTCATAAACAAAAATTTTATTCGCATGCTCAATTAGAGTATGGCATTCAAATTTTACAATAAAGACGTCACATAAATTTATGTACAGTGTAAAAACTGGCATTTTTGTACAGTGTACAAACAGCCCATATTTTGATTAATTAATATTAAGATTAAGATTAAAAACGCCCACTATTTCTTCTGATCTCTGATCTTCTTTTTCGTTTATTTTCTATTTCCCATATATTTTCAATTAAAAAATAATGAGAAATGAATTAACCTAATTTAATATAGAAATATCTCATATTTCAATTATAATTAAAATAGAAAATTGCATGTGGCACGACAATTGAAAAGTGGAAAAATGTTCAAATAAGAAAATTTTAATTTGAAAATAATTTTCCAAAAAAGTCAAAAAAAATTGAAACTTTAAATTACTTAACTTTCCGTTCTATTTGGCTGCACTTTTATATAATATCTTTAAATAACATTGTCGGTACCTACCCAGCTGTGCAAAGCGGCAAAATCCAAGAAAACCGAATCGATTTTTAATTAATAAAATTTAAAATATAAGAGATGACATCAACAAATGGTTAACAATGAACAATTTGATTATTTTGTTGTTGCTCTTTTAATTAATATTGAATTTCAACATTTTCAATATGTTTTTCAATAGCAGCAATATTTTTAATAAAGAAGACGATTTTCGTCTGTCATAGAAAATTGGTGCGGTTAATTAGAGAAATTTCAACATCCATTCCCCTGTATAGAATGTTACAGTTTCATTCAATTTTCTTTCAAAAAAAAAAAAAAAATAATAATGGTTGGGTGATTATTGGGCATAATTCTTAGAAAGGAAAAAAAAAACCTCCGAAAAAACCTTAATGGTGGTTATAAATGATTATACATAATGTTCCATGGATATACATCACAATACCCATACAATGGTCTGCCAATACAATAGGGGTAGAATTTATTATCATGCAATATGATGCCGGATTATGTGACCTGAAAAACTAATGGAAGAATTAAAATTTTGAAAATGTGAATAATGGATTTATAATGGTTTTCCAAAAAATGTTCATATTTATTTTCATATCAGAATACGGGTTTGAAAGATGATAATAGAGATTATTTCGCTCCATTCCTTATACATACGTATATGTATATTGTTACCGACTGATACATAGATCAACAGTTAAAGGTGAAAGGTCGACCGAGAAAAGAGCATTGAAGCGTGAAACGGAATTTAAACTCTAATCAATTTCAAGCAGTTGTAAATAATGTTCTTTTTAACCTTTTAGTATACAAGTACTTAGTATGCTAGAGTTTTTTTTTTTAGTATCATATTAATTGTTCTGCTGTGGTCTGTGAAGACTAAAAATCGACTCTAGTATAGCGGTCAAAACCTCTGTTTATTGAGTATTGGGTTGGGAGTGATTGATGCGCCTCGACCTATTTAGATCTATTGTGCCCCCCCTTCTTACTTTTATTATCTAGAGTACCTCCTCAAGTCCAGTTTCCTTTACAATTTTTAAGATCTTGAGTGGATTAAGGGATGGAAGGTCCCTCTCGGCTAGGCAGTACTCCCCCAGGTGATCTCTTTTTTTGTGGATGAGTGCTCCACATTCCGTGATGAGATGTATTGGGGTTTCATCTGTTTCTTCACGTGCCGCTAAAGTGTCCCTTAAGCCTGCAATGGCCTGTCAGGAATCCCGTCAGCATTCTGTTTTTTTTTCTAATTCTTATACTAGCCTCATACCTCTTTCGGTTGTAATTCCCGAGTAGAATTTTGGATTGCCTTAGCTTAGGAAGTTCATTCCATTGCTTGGCTCTTCTCTCTTCTTCCTCCTTTTTCAGTTTTTATTCAGTGGTACACTCTGTTTATGTACCAATATATTTTAGTAGGTATGTAGGTAACTCTAATACTATTGATCAAATAGGGCCTTTTTGAAGGGTTTTTAGAAAGACTACATTAATCCTATATATTTACGCTTTTACGTAACACGTCCTAAACATTTGTCCCGGATTTCTCAAATTTATATCATCTAAACGTAATGTTCTGATATCATAACAATTTTCAAAAATAAACACTAAAAAGCGAGCGAGTAATTAAATATTTCAATTGGCAATTTATTTCAGGTTAATAAACTTTGTTGACTTTAAATTGAAAACCATTTTTATCGCCAACCTTTCTTAATTTCATAATAAACACCGTTAATTGAACTTTTAACGAGACTACATCAACCACAGTGCCTAGGTATTATGTACTACTCTACCTAATGTATACATAATCGTAATTTTGTATCGTTGTGCTAAAACATCAAATTTAAAATACGGCGACATTTTTTTTTTATTTTTATTTCATGGGCGTAAACTAGGGAGGGATATTAGAAATTTGTAAATTTGTAAACTATTAGGATTGTTGATTTTTTTTTACCACTTTTCAACTCTCTTAATTATTTAGTTGAGTGATGATCGAATCCGTAAGGACTGATCAATCAATGCTAAACGAATATATGTATAGGTATAAGAAGCAGGACTATTTGATCTAGAAAATGTTTGTTCCGAATACAAATAGTCAGAACATTCATTAAGGTCCTAGTGCACTTTGATCACATTTCGCCAGTCTATTGTGCACACACAAATCTGATGTTATGGTGTCTAATCAAATTGCCTTGATTTCACTATCTTTTTTGATCTGCAGCTCCCAAATTATTTCCGAATCTATTGTCTTAACAGCTTATGAAAACTTAAACCTGCGATAAAAGTGTTTTGTTGTCTCTTTTCCACATTTTAATAAAAGCCTGATCCAGCAATAATTTCAATCATTTTGAGATGACAGTTTCCCGTTGATTCTAGTAAGCTTGAAAATATTCTGTACAGAAATTAATCAAAAAGTTTACATCCAAAGATGAATAAAGATGATTAATTAGACCCCGTTTTATAAGAATGCTTTTTATACGGATGAAAACTGAAAACTAAAAAAGAAAAAAAGAAACGAGAAACAAAATTGTTCAGGACAGATTTTTGGCAAAATTATGCTTTTTTTTCCCTGCCTAATAAATTGCTATGTTGCTATATTTCCCGCTTATACAGAATAAGGTGTGAGTTTGATAGCAACAATTTTAATGAACAATTTACATAATTTGATGATGCCATAAATATACTGACTGTACTCAGTGTCAGTACCTACTCCTACAAGTATGTACCTATGGTTGTATTTAAAAGTTATATAATTTACCCCAAAAATATTTTTATGACTTTTTTAAAGAAATTTCAATAAAACACCATTTTTATTGGATTTTTATTAGTCTAGACTCGAGACTTTCAACATTATTGATATATGTACGAATGAGAATATAGTTTGTCAATAAAAATAAAAAAAAGTTTAATCATTATTGTGACAAGAAGTTTATTTATAGATCATCATACACTAGAAACTTTTTCATATATATTTTGCCGCGCTACTAACCATACCCACCCATACAAATGTTTGAAAAGTTTTCTCGGTTGGAATGTGTGTGTTTAATTTTTTTTTTTTTTTTTATTTTCGGTTTTGTCTTAAAACTTTCAAAAAAACAAAAAAAAAACAACAAAAATCTCCAGTACCATCAACAAGTTCTACAATCCAGAATTTATATGAAACAATCTTCCATATATGTAGACAAAGTGTCTTTCCTTAACCACCCAACCACACTTATATTTCGTGACACGTTCATTTTGTTCCATTAACACCTGTTGTACGTGTTGATGTGTATTCTAACATGGATAAAATATATTGAGGGTTATTGTCACAACCCCAATCCCTCCGTCCAATCTTCCTTCTTTGCATTTAAGGCTTTCTTGTTGTACATATTGTTTATCCTCTAAAATTTTCTGTACATAGACTATACTCTCCTTCATATACAATTTATAGTGTTGGCAACACTGTGTTTCGAGTAAATTAAAAGAAAAAGGTTAAATGAAAACTCATTGGGGGGAGATTACCCCCTAGAGCAAAATTTTCGCATTGATATAATACGATGGGACATTTGATAGTGAGTGACATATCAGAAGCTTGTTAATTGCGGCTTTGAATATGAATTTGATCCTGGCATAGATTTAATTAGTTTGTCATTAGAATTTGTCTATTCGTATTCGGATTGTATGTAGATTGTGTAGAAGTGTGGACATTTTCGTTGTTTGTGTATTTAAATTTATGGCGTTGGTATTTACCAATACTAATACAATAGCGATAGAGACATTTCAGTTATTTTCCATTTTGATAGGTAACCGAGTTAATTACGTGAACAGTGTCGATAATTCTGTACGTGCTCACCTTTTAAAGGTTTAAGGTGAACTTGTAGATTCTAATAAACGAACTACATATATCCGTGTATAGGTGTGTATATAGTATGTGGCGTGTACTTATGTAATTATATTAACGTCTGAAATTGAAAGGAAGTCTCATGCGTAATGTAACATATTATAATGGACATATTGTTACGAGGATTTCCGTTCAATATCTCTAATCGCCTTTTTGCATAATTTTGCTATCGCATAATGGTGAAGTTATTTTAATCTAAATGTTGTCTTTAGATTGGATTGGCATTATACAGTCTCAAATCTGAAATATTCTAACAAAAATTTAGTTAAAATTAATATTGAAGAATATCTAAGAAATTCGAGTTCCTAGTCACGTTCCATTCTTTTAGTTCTCAATAGGGATGTTTTTTGTTTGTGCATTATCTATAAGCACAGAAACGGCACGCTAAAAGCTTGGCCCCGTTACTCCTTTTGGTGGCCTCGTTTCTTTCTTTGTAATTTTCTTATTGCAATATTTCAACATTCAAAATCCATTGAATTTTTGGAAATTCCAGGACATTTTTGTCGAGGACACGGGTTTCATATAATTCCATATAGATAATTGTGTCGGCTAATTAAAACATTACTTTTGTCCGTCTATCAGTTTATTGGATACGCCATTTACGAAATGTGTAATTGCAAATAGAGTATTTATGATTAGATCATTTTTTGTGCATGGTATCAGTATATAAAATACACGTTCGTTATTTATGTGAATAATGAAATAATGAGACTGTCTTTTTTCTCTGCTTCCTGTACTAAAAATGACTTAAAGTATACCTACCAGTACCGGTAGTACAATACACAAAATAAGATTTGTTATAAAATACCATCTTAAAAAAAAAAATCTTAAATATGTCGCCAAATAAAAATGGCAAGTAATAAATCCACAAAAAGAAACATTTCCTTATTTGCATTTACTTAAAGTGGAAAATTTCCGCGCTCCCAGAGATACATTTGCTAGATTAAATATATATATATACATATATAAGTATATGACTAATATACATTTCACACATCATACCACTTTTATGATCGATCATCAAATATCCTTGTCTTATTCCTCCCATATTTTGCCGTCACTTCTTTTTAAGTGTGCCAAAACAAACCACTAAAACATAAGTAAAGTGTATATGTGCGACGGTATACTTTAGTCACATTGTAGCATATTTATAACGACCGAAAACTGAGCTGAAGACATTTTATCCCAGTTTATCAAAATAGGTCGTTATGACTAATACACCACGTTTTTCATCCTCATTTCAAAGTCATTTGGTAATGTCACCCCGGATGTGACATTTATGGATTGATAGGAAAGATTTTTTTCTTTATATTTTTACATCTTTGTACCACCCACTTATATAATGTCGCCACATCATCCATCTATCCATTCCGTGAACAACATCGTATTATATGTACCAAAAAAAAAAAAAAGGAACGAAAAAGGAACGAAAAAGGAAATGGAAGTTGATAAATTGACGGGAATTGTTTTAAGGCGGGTACCGTCAATAAAAGCCACTTTCAACTGTCACATGGGATCGAAACAAGAGAAATGGATGATACAATTTGTTTCCTTGAGTAGTCCGTCCGGAAAAATAGCCATCACTATCGATTTCCGAATTGGATTATTATCTTTCGCTTGGGGCTATTATTTTATAGTTTTCTTGTTGTTGTTGCTGTTATTGTAAGTTTGCAAAAATCGATTTGATAATATTTAAGTGAGCAAATTAAATAATAGGAGCTGATATTATATATCCTATCAGTATTCAGTAGTGTCTTATATTGTCTGTTGCATTTTGTCACCCCAGCTCCCCTCCCCCTCTCCCGCATTTTGTCTTGGGATATATTACAAACTCGAGAATTTATTGGAAAACAATTTTTTTTCTATTGTATTGCAAAAAAATGTGGGCAAAAAAAACGAACAACATTTCGGCCTGCACACATAGAGTGGAACTGGTAGGACTCTCTTGATTTATGAGTTTTCTTAGGATGGAAATGGGAAAAAAAAGAGATGTTATCGTTGTTTGGAGGTTATTCATATATGGGATATGGATGGTAAAGTGTACTAGACCAACAAAAAAAAATCGCCTCTCATACATATATAGTCTCTTTCTGTATCCATGTCGTTTAGTTATGGTTTATCGTTTAGAGACGGTAGGTAATATAGAGGTTTGTACATTGGAAAGAGGTTCCCCATAAAATATTCCTAGAGCTATGCTGACTGCATATATTTTTGTGACTAAATTTTTATTTGAATTTATTGCGGAATATTATGTCGGATATTATGGAGTAAAGACGTGCTGCATGAATACATTCATTTATTATTACAGTTGAGCTATTTATTATATGAATTTTTTGGTTGAGATTTGTGTAACGTAAACGTAATACGAGTATAAGAAGTAAATGTGTGCAAGCCAAGAAAAATATTGATAATAGAGCTTATATCGATTTTTTTTTTGTCTCCAACGATGAATAAGGATAAGAAATTCGAATGCATTCATTATACAGTATTATGGTTTAGAAAATCTGTTTCAAAAGATTATATAATAATATTTGACTGCATAGTGTCTTTGTTATATCAAACTGAGCGTAATACACCTAGAGTGATGCTGTAAAATCAAACAAAAGTTTCAAATTATAAAAACGGGATAAAGTTGAAGTAAAGAAATTTTCTATTTAAAAATTAATTAAATATTTCTAAAGGGTCTGTTAATTCCTTATATGTTATCATAGGGAAGCAATTGTTTTAGTAGAAAAAATTATTTTGCGAATTCTTCCTATATATCAACTTATTATTTACCTTCAAAGCTATTTATTATTGAATTTGCAAAACAAATTAAAAAAATTTATTTTTGTCCATATACCAGTTGCAGTTCAACGTTTTCCTAGACCTAGACTCCTAGACGAATGTTTTGAAACACTAATTATGTGCCGCACAGATGAAGTACAAAAATGGCACAAAAAGCACAGTGACAAAACTGCAATGCTGTAACTGTAACGTGCGTAAAAGCCGATGTGCATAAAATCTCAATGTTTACCATGGCGGACAAAACACACTCTAAAAAAAAAAATACTGCATAACAACCCTGAAATGTATTTGAGGGGTTTTTTTTTCCAGCTATTAGGATTTTTTCGTTTTATGCACACAGACTTTTACCTCCACTGCTTATATGAATGATAAAGGAAAGAATTAGTTTCCCCTAATTTAGTGTTTCACGCGAAAACAGGAAGAAAATATTTTAACTAAGGGATTACTCACTGGCTCGAAAATAAGTAGCTATAAAGAAGGCGTTGAGATAAATTAACGAAATTTTGGATTTAGTTGTAATTGAAAATAGATAAAATCGTCCTAACCCTCATAGATATTTTTTCATATTTTCTATCACTAAATAGGAACTTTTCAAAAAATACTATAAGAAGAAAACTGTTGGTGACCCCCTTAACAAAATTAATATAAAATGGCTATTTTTTTAACCCTTTCGCGGACGCTAACTGCAATTGCAGTGATGGCGACGGTGATGGTGATGAAATTCTTGCGTCCGCGAAAGGGTTAAGTGTAAATTTAGGAACACTTTAACTCTTGTAGGACCTCCCCTATAAAATTACTATAAATTGTTCATTTTATCGTACTAGATGAAAGAATTTCGTAAAATTTACTGAGAAAAGGAGTATCATAGAAAAAAATTACAAATCTACAGTAGGACCTGATGTGTTGTTTAATATACTTAATGAATTAAAGAAACACTTTTATTATCTTTTACAAAAACATATATTAACAATTCATAATCAAGAAGCAGTGCTTCACCAAGTCGTCGCCATCATGTTCTATCTCTTGTTCGTTACACTTCCTGTACTAAACATAGTACATAGAGTGGCATATACAACAAGACCCTCACCCCCTTTTACCTAGCTCATCCCATACAAATTTTATTAAAAAAAAAAAAATTTTCATGGATTATAGAAAAGACTTTTATTTCAGATAAAAGTAATTTTGGTTTTTTACGAAACACAGATTCAATTTGAATTATGTAATTCTAGCTGACAGCCTTTTGTTTCATTGTAGTCCTTGACCGAAGAAAATCTTTTAAGAATATTCTGAGTTACCCGTAAAAATTCAAAATCAAATTGAAGAACATATTTAACCTTAATCGAAGCAAGCTATTTTTATCTTGGTAGGGGTTGTGCCACTAATTTTTATTTTTATTAAATTTAAATATAGATAAAAAGTTAAAAAATATTTTTTGTATAAAAATGTCAAATAATAAAATACATAAAGCCTCCGAGATCGGTAATATACGTATTAAATGAGTAGAAGAGTTTTTAAAATAAAATGTGTCTCAAAGACACACCTTGGTACAATTAGATTTAAGTTTAGTTTAGTTTCGGTAACATTTCTCTATATGTTAAATAGAAATTGAACATTCGCGTAAAACTTGTTCAATTCTTTGAAACTTGGAGACATCACCATTGTGCAAACATGCAACTTTTACTGTTTTTTTTTTAATTTTAATTTTATTAGAAATTGTTCAAAAAGTCTTGTTCATTCGAAGTATCTATACATAAGCTTTATATTTGGAATTGTATAAATATCTGTATAGGTATCTACATATGATAAAAGAAAGAGCTCGGTGTTAAAGTTTGTTACAAAAATATATTTACTTTTTTATCATTAAAAATCCATTGAGTGAAATTACAAAAAAAATAAAAAAAAAAAAAAAAAAAATCTTATTATTTTCAATGCCCACGTAAATTGTGTGATAAATGTAATTCAATATGATGGAAAAAAAATCAATTAACTTTTGTGTATTCCAACTTTTCAATAGGGCCAAGAGTAATAAATGACATTGTGATAGAAAATCAGTGAAAAGTCATTTCTCATTGTTAAAAAAAAAAAAAATTCGATTGTCATAAATCAAACAGAGTAGAAAAATCAATTATGAGAATTGATATCGATGTTTGTATACTTGTTCTATATTATACATAATGGGGCACCTAAGTATATACACACACACATATATAT
>JANSTT010018068.1:0-14870 GCA_026745375.1 Platyura marginata | reverse complement strand
GGAAGCAATCAAGGGTATTACCAGTCGCTAAAAATGCCCGATCTCAGTCCTGTAATGATTTCCGACCAATAAGCATTCTCCCAGCTCTGTCAAAAGTTTTAGAATTAATTATGAAGGAACAACTAGTAAAATTTTTAGACTTATTTAAACTTCTGTATGAGTTCCAATCAGGATTTCGACCAAAGCATAGTACCTCCACAGCACTGCTTTATATATCCCATGACATTCGTAGAGCCATCGAAAAAAAAGAAACCACAGTTCTAGTATTGTTAGATTTCTCTAAAGCTTTTGATGTTATAAACCATAACCTATTGTGTAACAAGCTTTCCAATCTATTTAACTTGTCAGCAGTTAACTTAATTAGGAATTATCTGTCTGGTAGGTCCCAAAGCATAAGTATAGGAAGTAACAGGTCTACGTCTCTTGCTGTAACCGAGCCTTGAGGAGGTTTTGGGTCCTATCTTGTTTTCACTCTTCATCAATGACTTACCAACAGTTTTGAATTCAGCAAAGTGTCATATATACGCGGATGATGTGCAGTTGTATGTCTCAGCCGACCTCAATGCGCTGCCTAATTGCATACAGCAACTTAACATAGATCTGCAATCGGTATTTGAATGGTCAACTAATAACGGGCTATGTTTAAATGTAAAGAAGACGCAGTGTATCGCCATTTCTAAAACTCCTCTTTCAAATAACTTTCCATCGGTAATGCTGAACAATGAAAGAATTCCTTACTCAAACACAGTCAAGAATCTTGGTCTGACTTTCAATACAACACTGACATGGAATGAACAATGCAATATAATTGCTTCTAGAGTTTATGCCGGTATTCGAAGCCTGTGGCCACATCGGCTCTACCTGATGCGCGACACAAGACTGAGTTTAATTAAAAGTTTGGTAATACCACAATTTTTCTATGGTTCTGTTGTGTTCTCTGGGCTTAACTGCAGTGCAAAGCGCACCCTTCAATTAGCATTTAACGCCTGTGTCAGATTTATTTTTGGAATTCGCCGGTTTGAATCTACTTCTATGTTTCAAGAAGCTATTCTCGGCTGCAAAATATTTGCTTATCTTGATTATAGGTGGTGTACGTTTATTTTCAGCCTTATTCAAACAGGCCAGCCGGATTATTTGCATAATGTCTTGCACCCTTGCATATCTCCCCGTACTCTGCAATATATGGTGCCTCTATCGCTAAGTAAACAGATGCACTCGTCTATTTTTGTCCGTGGTATTGTCCTATGGAACGAACTTCCCATTGAATTAAAAAAACTTCCTAGTATTCAATCATTCAAGGTAGCCTGTTTGACCTATTTAGGCAGTCGCACAGCGTAATTACTTGTAAATATTTGTAAATATGTATTTGTTTCATGATGTTCAATTTGAAATCCTATTTTACTTTTTGTGGTTTTCACCAACACTCGCCATAACTTTTTGTTGAGTCTACTATTACCTGAATTATCAAATCTCCAAATTTCTATTTCTATTTTCTCGGATTTATCTAGTTATTTATTTAATATTTTCCAAATCTTTCTTGTAAATTAATCATTAATTTTAAGCGATATATGTACAACTTAAAAAGGCTTTCGGCCTTATGTATATATTTATAATAAATGAAAATGGAAATGAAAATGAAATGATTAGATTTAGTAATAAGTACTTATGTACGTACTTTGTTGGTGTGCAAATACTGACGTGTTATTTGGTTAAAAAATTATTTTATTTTAATTGGCTAAGCCATAATTTCTATTAATAATGAAAAAAGGTAGTAAAATAAAGAAAAGATACAACTAAAAACGAAAATAAAAAGAACCAACTTTGTTGTAAATTTTACCTTTGTTATGATCTTACTGATCCTTTTATCTATGTGGATCATAAATTGAACATTCAATGAAAAAATCCTTAAAACCTAAATATTTTCAAGTACTTAGTGGGATGCTTCATCTGACACTTTGCCACTGCTTACTTAAGCTTTTGACATTTAAAATACAATAAAGTAAAATTTAAGTTCGGGACTATAAGTTATGACGTCCGTAACATTTTCATTCTTAGTTGCAGTACATTTTTGACACAACCCGCTTCTAGGCATAGAAATGAGAATGATTTAATAAAACTCTTTTACTTGTACTCTTATAACCAAATTCCATAACAAAATTTACTCAATAAGATAACATTTTGCTCAATATGTTAACAACAATAAACGTAGTCAATATTCTATTACATTAAAATAAAATGTTTGCGATAAAATGCAAAGGGAGATTGCGGTAAAATACTTTGCGATTAAATGCTTGCCATAAAGTACTTACGATGTTTGCGTAAATCGTACTTACTGTGGTATCATCATTTGGAAAAAATTAAAATTATTAAAAGAAATTATTTGAAATCCAAACTCTTACTCTTACGATTACTTCTCTCGAAATAAATACATGTGAGAAAGTTTGACAGATCCTTTTCTTTTTTCTTTTACTTTTACTCAAAAATAAAGAATATCAATAAATAAAGAATATCATATTTGAGCAAACAAGAGAAAAATGGCAATTTCTCTCGTTTTTCCCATTTTCTTAGTGTCAACAGAATTAGGCTACTGTTGATTAAATTCACACATAGACAATTTTACTTAAAAAATTTATTTTTTTACCCGTCTTCGTTTTACCCTTCACATTACAGGCCTATAAAAAACCGCTTTTATGCAGTAGACATGAAAGCATGACTCGTGAAAAGGCGATCATAACCTTATTTTTATTCTGGCATTACTAAATACATCCATACATATGTGAGATTTCCAGCAATACTGTATTATATCATTAATCATTTTGATTCTTCATAACACCACTCTACCTAATGCCTACTTTATATGGTTGCCCCACCATAAAATCCAAATGCAAAACAACAACAAAAAAAACACACACAAATTAAATAGAAACAACAAAAAAGCTAAACAGTTTTGTTGCATGATCGTCAGAGTGGTCATCGACACATCGTCTTTGCGCATATACTGAAGGTCACGATAAAACAAACGGCAAACGGTATAGATGCAACATAACATAACACACTTATACACACACCGTCAGTTAACAGCTTACAGTAATTTTTTTTTTACTTCTTTTCTTTTTTGTGCATGCACGATACTCATACTCAACCATAGACAACAAATTCTTCAGACTGCGCATTAGAAAGAGAAATGAAACGCTAAATGAAATTGAACGTGAATTTTATATTGAAAATAAAATATTATGCTTGTTTAGTAGAGTGAACCAGTACAAGGTTAGACAAGGAAGATACACAACGCAATAGTTATGCAAAAAAGTACATACTGAATAAAATAAATAATAATAATAATAATAATGAAATGAATAACGAAACAAAGGAAGTCATTTATTTAGGAAAAAATGTTGATGATATTTGGCTTATGGATATCGTCGAAATTATCCTGAAGTGGATTTTTTTTTTGTATGCTAATTTTATAATTGCACTCTAAATATGTGAAGCATCATTTAGGCATGAATTTTTAAAAAATTCCAAGAAAAGCTAATTGTAAATATGAGTAATTAGCAGCAGGGATCCAAAAAATCTAATTACATTATGCAAGAAAATGTAAAATGACCTTCATTCCAATTTTGTACTTTTAATTTTCAGATTGTAATCATATCTTTGATGTTTACATTTTATTTTATATTTAATTAAAAAAAGATTACAGTAATATCTTGGAAAATGAACTTTTTTACAGTACATAATATGACGTATGTATGTATGTACAGTACATATGTATATGTAAATTTGTCGTCCAGTAAAAATGCAATTAAGATGTGTCTTCCTTGAACGACATGATAGTAGTTATATTACTTCATCAGTGGGTCCAGAGTAGTGTGTGTTAGTTGAACTAACATACATATCATTGGCGTGCACAGTCATTTTTCTTAGGGTGTTCTGATGAGAATTAATTGAAATAAGAACATCACATCACAGATGATAAGATGAAAAATATTGATTAGCAATAAAGAAATAAGCGGAAAAATCGAAAAATAAATTTCGCTATTTTCTTCCAAAAGTCTACTGCAGTTCTACTTGAAGGTAGAACGAAAACGTTTTTTGTATGCTTAATAGACATAATTCGCAACAGTGATTACTATAGTGATAGAATAAACACTTGTGAAATGGTTCTGTCAAATAGTATACCGCAAAGATTTCACAGATTGACAGATTGACGCGCATACGAAATAGTAGAGGATGCTTGCTTTTATAAAACGTATAGACACTTTTTTATTGTGTGGAGTAGTGTTGCCAACTATTATCAATTAATGATAGATTTTTATATTACGAGTATTATTATTCTTATTTATAAAATAACTAAAGAGTAGTTGTGTCGTAATTAGCAGCGTGTTCTTTGAACACCTAGGACATCCGGTATATACACTAATGCTTCATCCATCAACGATACATTCTGCAGTTATCTTACACATCACCTTGCTAGCATCGAACTTTTAAAACTGGTTAAGATTCTCTCTAAAAAATGTTTACTCGAAAGATTGCAACATGCAACATCCCAGATAAATTACGCATACATATTTTTAAAAAAAAGTTAAATTTGAATTTTAATAGCAAGAAATCACTCTACCCTACATCCCTTAAGAAGTTACTCTGAGAGCAAATTTCTCAAACTATAGTCGCTTACTGTGAAACTAAATTAACAAATAAATTTCAACATTTCCAAAATCGCGAATATGCAAACTTAAAAGTAGGAACACTTTTGAACTTTGATATATTCTATAGTTATGAAAATCTTATTATGTATTTGATGATGTTTCCTTTATCGATTGAGCAATTTGAATGTTAATCAGGCAAATGACACGATTTTACACAACGAAATGCAATTTATAGAACAATCTCTAATAAGGTTTCTATATCAAATACATAAGATTGGTATCTAACTTATTTATTAGCTATATGTGCTTTTACCTTCTACAATGTTAAATTCACCGTATAATACGTGCCTAAATGTAGATTACCATTAAAATATGAAATATGTATGCATATACAGGGTGATTCTATAATAGTTATAGTGGAATGTACCTTAAAATTCTATTTTAAAGGAGGAATAATTGTCTACGCCGATTATAATATACCCGAATGAGTACCTGCTTGTTTAATTATTAACTACGACTTTGTCCGTGTCTATTTTAACCTTACTAACCCTAGAAATAACATACAACTGATTGCAGCGCCATAACGATAGGTCATAGAACATTTTGGTCTATGAATGAAATCTTCATTTTTGTATTCTCTATAATTGTTGTAATATTTATTTTTTCTACATTCTGACTATGCTAAATGATAAAAATTCGGTGCACGCTGTACCACAGCGTCCCCTATATTTTGCCCAAAATAATAGAGATTTTACACTAGGTCTACACAATTAACTGTAAAAACTACATCTTTCTAGCTTCAGCCATAGGAATCTTGATCACGGAGGGACAAACTGACGGACGGATGGACATGCATATTTCGACTTAGAATTTTACGATTAAGAAAATGGTGTTAAAATTTACAAACTTCGTGCCAAAGTTATGATACCCTTTGATTAACATCATACGGGTATACAAACTAGAGATATATGATATATGAACATGTAAACCAATTTATTGACTCCAAAGGTACGATATAATATTTGAATTATTGAATCACCCTGTATAAATATTTCAATTAATAAAGGATACTCTCCAGCAATGTGTTACCTCATTAAACTAACCACAATTAGTAAGGTTTCTATAAACTGTAGCAAATTGCTATTTTTAATAAAACATACATAAAACATAATTGCAAAACATATGTATGGATATGTATATATGTATGTAGGTATATAGTGTAGGTACCTACAATATCGGTTAAAAGTTAAAAGAGATGACGAACTTTAGGTCGTCTTCGACCTTTAACGGCAAGGTAGTATTTTTAGTAGGTAAAATAAACCTTGTCGGCTTGTCGTTGTCAATACGATATAAGAATAGGTTAACAATGACATTAGTTTCATATTACAAAATCTTCAAAAAAAAAAACGTATATGAAATAAAAATTATTTTTATCTTCTATCAAGGGCCGCGAGTATGCTTGTAACTTATGCGTTATAATCGTAGAGTTTTCGTAAAATATTTGTTGAATGAAATTGTGAAAAATGCCCACGTTAAAAACTAAATTTACATAAATTATCTATAAATTGATCAAAGAATAATTCAAGTAGCTACGAATTGATAATTTATTAGTTTTTATTAATTGTTGGAAGAATAAGAACCAATTTTTATTCTATACTATTTGAGTTGAGATTTAAAATAGAAAATAAAGTGGAAGGTCAGTTAGTATGATGGATTTTTGATCTTGAACTTTAACACGTCAGTGCGTCCCGATAGATAGACATAAAATAATTATCTCCATATCGATGCTGTATCTGACATTTGATTGCGATTTTGACGTTTTTATGCCAAAATATTCTTCTTCTTCTTCTTTTTTAAAACCGTCAGTTTAGCTTAAAAATGTATAAAGCGGCAACAACTTGAGTCACCAATTATCATTAAAAGTTAAATAGATTTTTCCTTCTCCTGTAAAATCAACTATTTGCAGTTACAGCATATCACAGTTACACCGATGTTATGTAAAAATACATCATGAAAGGTATAATGTAGAAACGTCTTATAGAGAAATAAGAAATTGTCTAGTCGGTGCTATAATATTCGGAATATTTGGAGCCAAAAGATTAGAGGACGGGAAATATGTTCGACTTAGCAATAATGAACTCAAACAGAGGACGAATGACGAGGATATAGTAAAGTTCATAAAGTCTCAGAGGATTAAATGGGCTGGACACCTAGCCGAGATGGATGGAAGCCGACCACAGACAAATACATTCTTCTATAGACCTTCGGGAAAACAGAGTAAGAGGGAGGCCAATGATGAGATGGAGAGACAACATATAGAAAGCGACCTGACGAAGCTGGGTGTTGGTAACTGGCAGGTAACAGCACTAAACAGAGTAGAATGGAGGCGAATCGTGGAGAAGGTCAAATTTCACCCTGGAATGTAGCATCACAGAAGAAGAAGGAGAAGAGAAAAAAGTAGACAAAAATTGTAGAGAATAAAAAAAAAGAAGATTTATTTCATAGTCCAAATACGCTACAATGAATATTAAGGGGCGTTACAAATTCCGCACAGAAGTTGAAATATCCTTGATGTAAAACATTTTTTTTATTAATCCAAAAATAGTTTTTAGCAATTGTATGTATATTCGGTTAGCACATCCACATGTATTTATGCAACTAATTAAAAATTGTTAACCCTGTGTTGGCCCAATTCTAACTCCTCAACTTACTTACTATACCAAACTATCAAGTTCTCATATATAAAAAGATTTCCACCTATTAAATAAAAACGATAAAGTGACGTAAAAATAGAAGAAAATTGAAGGAAAAAAACTACTAACATTAATTGAGAAGAAAAGCAAAGGAAAGGGGAGAGAAAATGTCATTCTAATATACCACATTCAAAGTACACAATTACACAAATTATACTCATTAAGTAAATTATAGGAAAAAGGATTACAATCTAGCATTCCATAAGCAATGTTGCCAAATAGTTGAAACAGAAAATCGGGTACCCAGCAAGAAAAACTCGCTAGAAATCCGCAAATGTTATGTCTAATAATAATGTATTAAAATATGATTTTTATTTTTAATCTTTACACCGATTTTTTGATAAGCTTTGTTATATTTTTATAATTTTTATGCCCTTGATGATGAAGATTTTTCTTTTTCTGCTGTGCATTTAAATGCCATATTATAGTACTTTGTGTCAATAAATTTGTGAGTCACAGTATACTGAGTTTGATTAGAGTCAGTTAAGCTTAATTTACATTACATTGTGAAAAATTTACTGCCATAAAGATTTATTCGAAAAATGAAAAGAGATGATGCAATTAAATATACTTATTTAAAGACAAAAACAAAAAAAAATGTTTTCTCCTTTATGAATACATTCTATAGATAATACGTTTGACAGCACAAACATCATAACCTACAAAAAAAATTTTCTTTTTATTATATGAATTTACTAATTATTTTATTACTTTAAAAGATACCTTCCAAAAAGAAAATCACAGCAGCATTTACTTTTTGGTTAGCTGTCAAGCAAAAAACCAAAAAAGAAAAATATAAATGTGAGAGAATTTTTTTTGTCGCACATGTTTTTTATTGTAAGTGTGAAAATACAACCATAAAAATACTCAATTTTGCATTTTTATAGCAGTACACTACTACATAGATAACTTTACTGTCATCAAAAATTTAACTGCCTCTGTTAACACTAATTACATACAATATTTTTAGACAGCACGATCTTAATTATATACCTATGTACATTACTTTAACTTTAGATTTTTAAGAAAATGTCTAAAACAAGGACTCAACGCCATCATAAATTTCAAATGTTGGTCGCTCCTGTGTTATGTTCTCTTAATTTCATCTTACCAGGACGCTTGTGTTCTAATTTATTGTACTAACAATTTTTATAACAAATAAAATCGAAAAAGTCTCAAAGATTTTGTTTTTATTTTTAAAAGATAAAATTAAAAAAATATTTAATTTTTTTTAAGAACCATTTATAAAATGTATTCCAAAATGACAGCCGTAAAACGTAATTTTTTTTTTCATTTATTACACACAGTACCAATCTAATGTGAAGTATCCTATTATGGACCTATAAATTACCCATTGTCGTCCTATTTTACAATAAATAAATGCTAAATAGAAAACAATTTGACGAATAGTAAATTTTGTTTGCCAAATTAATTCTCTTATCTCTCTTTTCTTTGTTTTATATATTTTCCCTACAATTGTGCATTTTAATAATTCATAAAAAATAATTTAATTTCGATATTGAAACAAAAGTGCCTTTTGTTGTTTTTTTTTAAGATGACGACTACCCTACTTTATATTCATTTTTATTTGAAAATAAATTTGAATTTATGTAAAGATAATTATTTCACTTTTATGATAATAGACAAATCAATCATTTAAAAAAAATTAGAATTTCATTAATTAATCTACATTTAAATTGTTACGTCCAGAATATGAATCAATTTCTTTACGATTTCCTGTTGTGAATCCATTTTTTTTTTGCATGTATCATAAATAGCATTTATGTTTGCCTATTGTTGTCCTATATTTTACAAAATTGATGTTTATGCAACCCTGTATCTATATGGTAAAATTATCACAAAAGTGTGTTTTTAAATTTCGTTTATTTTGCAATGTTTGACCATCGGCTAACTCAATACGCTATAACGAAACAATAAAGTTTTTACTGTCTTCTGAAAAGTACATACAAATGAGTTAGCGGGTATTGTATATAAGCCATCGTTATGTAGAAAAATACATGAAAATTATATAAAATTGATTGTAGCGCTATTTTGGTAGGGCGTGGAATTGGTCTATGAATTTTTGAATATTTGAAACAGTTAAGTTTAAATGGCTATTTGACTATATGGATTTTTTCTCAAAAATCTTGGTTTTTTTATTAAATGTTTTTTTTTATAATTGCATACGTTGAAGGCGCAATTTTTTTCTCTTAGAAGTGATAGGGAAATGTCTTACAGTAAAGCAAAAATATATTGCCATATAAAATCAAGAACCATATATTAACTCAGTACCTAGTATCCGGATCAAAAATTTTTTGCCAGATTTGGATTCTACGACCAAAAATAAGCTAGAATAAGAGTACAATTTTAATAAATATAAGTCGACAAAAGTTTAGGTTAATTTAGGTCAGAAATAGGAACACTTAAGTCAACCAATAGAAATTATAGAAAAAAAATTTCTATATTTTAAAAAATTAATTTCAAAGATTATTTAATGATTTTTGTATTTTTTTTTGTTTAAAATAGTGTAAATCACATTTAAAAATTATTGTTAAATAAGAAGTTATAATCAAATCTTTAAGTGAGTCAATGTTTAGCACCAAAATAGGTCCATAATAGGGTACTTCACGTTATAGCCACATACAAAAAAAAAGATTAAAACAAAATATTTATAGTTTAGCAAGCTTCGTAACATCGATATTAACTTACAACAGTGAAGACTCCTCGCTCTTTAAGTTTTCTATTCAAATTCAAATTTTCTGATGCTTATATTCAAACATTACAAGAGTAAATGAATGACTATGATGATTAACCATGTCGGTATTTATTTTTTATTTTTCGTATTAATAATAATTTTGCAAATGAATTACAATTGAGGAAGCAAGAAACGCATTAACTTCCCTTCTTTGTTTTGTTGCGTTCATTCATGTATGCATTTTGGACTGGTAATTTGCAAATCTACTGTTGCGGTTTCTATTGTCTAGATTTATGTATATATATGAAATCAAAACAATTACTGAAGGTCATTTGGATAAATTAAAATCGTTTTTAGCAATATATGACGGAAGTAATAAAAAAAAATTGTCTATGTGTGTGCGTATATTTATGCATATATGTATGTAGAAATATTCCAAATACTAAAATGCTATTTTTGTTAAAAAAAAAACAATTTTATTGTCAACTACCTAATTGAATTGAAGAAAAAAAAAATATTTATTTGGTTGCATGTCTGGAAATTATTAAAAATGGACGACATGTCCGTCTAGTGTGAAGTCAGTAACCTTTACATTTACAGATTTACACTGTAACAAAAAGAAGCTCTTATGCTTAAATTTATTAACGAATGTTAGAATCAATTTCGGCAATTTAGTAAAACAAATTCTAAATTGATATGACGAATTAATGGCCCAAAAGAATATTAAAAGAGTTTGATAATATATTGGTCTGAGTTTATAATATTCTCTACTCTATGTACATAAATAACTCAACACTTTTCGTTTACTTTGTCAACGATTATTATATATGTATTTGACTTATTTTAATTAATTGCAAGAAAAGAAATTCTTTCACAACTCACACACTTAACTAAAAGTCTAAATAATCACTGGTGAAGTGCAGCAAAAATTAAGCGATTGTGAATTAAAAATAGTTTTTATTAGTCAGAAATGTTTGCTGATTTCATTCTTTTATATTTGTGGCGATGACAGATTATCCTGAAATTTAAAAATATTGTAGGAAAATAAATTTGTTGCTATTTTCGAAAGTTGTTTAAAATATCACCAACCAAATTGATTACTAATAATGAATTTATATAACAATTAAAATTAGAAATAAAATAAAAGATTTGCTTCAGCCGGGGATTTAAAATGAAAATCTATAACTAATTGCCCTGTCACTTATTGTAACAAATAAAAATAAACTTTGATTTAATGACATCTTTTAGTTATTGACATTACAACTGTTAAAATATCGGAAGAAATGTCAAATTTTGATGCATTGAAATGTGCTGTTTAATTTTAAAAGAACGATAAATTTGACGTAGAACAGTTCTGTATTTTTTTTTTATTATTTTAGTTTGTATGTTAAGTCGGCATTACACAGGCCAACACTTTTGGCCAAAAAACCGGTTTTAGAGGCAAGCGGGGCAACAAACAAAGAGAAAACAACTACCTAACACTTTTGATGACCAAAATTTACCTTACAAACACACAAATACACCAGAGGCGAAGCGTGTACTTTTTCACAGAGGAAGCTGTAACAAATAGTGACACACATATTCCCTTTACCTATACACGTCAGAATGACTGCGATTGTTAAATTAAAATAAAAAAATATGAGGTAAAAGTTAAAAAGTTTCAATAATTTGATAATGTAATTTTTAAATTTTAGCAAGGGAAGCACAGCGTTTTAGCGTCTTAGGAATATTCGCCTATGAAATACACTGAAAAGCACTTTTTGGATTTCGGAAAAATGTAATGTAAATTAACAATACATTGACTACCATATTGTGTGCGTACGTACATAAAAATGTTGTGGCGAATCTGCAAAAGTAAAAGTGTTGGCCTGTGTGCTACCGCCCAATGAAAATATGAATTTTGTAACAAAAAAAAATTACTTAATTAGTGTTATACGCTAAGTAATCCCGAGAGGGGAGATCATTTTGAGACAAAAAAAAACCGTACAACGATGTGATCGTTAGTGCTTCGTTTAAAAAAAATGGTGAAAAAATCGAAATTTTGGATCATTTTGAAATTTTTTAATTAACATTTACACCCGTTAATTAACATTTACACCCGTTCCAAATCCAAGTAATGTCGAAGACAGGGAAAGAAAGATATTTTGATCTATCAGCTATATTAAAGCGTATTTTTTGTCTTCTACAATCTATTCTAGTCTATCTATTCTATTTTAGACTATCTATCAAAGAAGTTTAAGAATTATAGAGAGGATTCGACTTAATTCTTTATTTAATAAATACGAACCGTCCGTAGTTTTCAAATGCATATCTGGTTTCATTACAGATCTTGTACGAAGCGTTTATAATTTATATGGTTGAAGCCATCTTATACTATCCCCTATCATATTATTACGGACACCTCAGAAATATCAGTTTTTATTGAATATAAATTAAACTGACTGTTGTATTAGCAACATTTTGTTAGTTTAGTCTGTTACACAGCCCATTTTCATTACTGATCTAATTATCTCCTGACTATTATTGTATTGTTATTTGGGGGTTATCAATGCATTACTATCTGAATTTAGATGTATTGTGGCCCCCTTGTAACTTCTATTTTCATGAAGCCACTCCATTACCTAAAGTTCCTTCTTAAGTCCAATTTCCTTTAGGAAATTAAGAATCTTCGGTGGATTTAGTGACGGCAATGATTCCCCAGACGATATCTCCTTTTACGAAAGAGGGCTTAGTATACGATATATTGGGGTTTCTTCTGCTTCTTTAAAAAACATGCATATGCCGCTTTCTTCCAGACCTACATAGCTTCCTTAGGTGTTCCTTTAGTTTGCAGTGGGGCTTGGAATTCCGTCAACATCCTAAGTCGGTTTTTGCTACTACTTATGCTAGCCTCATACCTCTTTCGATTATAATTCCCGAGCAGTTTCTTTGCACTGACTTAAGCTTGGGAAATTTACTCCATTACTTGACTCTTTTGACTAAATAGTAGAAGTGGTTTAGTTTCACTTACCACTTTATTAGAATAAAAATGCAACCATTTTTTGATGATTATCGATTTTACAGATGGGAACCTGTCATTAAATATTCATACTTAACAGTAAAAAAAAAATGATTAATAAGCTTGTAATAATATGGTAGGGTATAGTAAACGAAATAACAGTTTTCAGACGTTTACAAGCGAGAGTATTTATAAAGTTCAAACATAAAATAATATAACCTGCAATTGTTGATAATAAAGAAACATGTTGATGACAATTATAATTATTTTGTAAGAAAACTTCTTGTAAGATTTATATTAATTTCCTTTAAATCATTCATTTTGTTTCCAAAGAATTTTGCAACCAGTATTTTTAACGATTAAATTTAGGTCGAAATCTGAACGCACATACAAGACATTGCAAAAGATAAAAAACAAAAAAAAACAAAAAAAATTGCATTGGCTATATAAAAGAAATTTTTTTACATCTTTCCTCAAATATATGCAATGTATACACACAGAGAGTAGTATTTTACGAAAGCATTGTACATGACGGCATAAATTCTAAATAGCAACGGAAATTGTGTACGAGCATAAAAAAGATGAAAAAAAATGTATTAAAAAAAAAAAAAAAAAACAAAAACAAAAATTGCACGATATTTTCGCAAAATCTAAAATTAATTTTATAAACGCCAAGTTTACGAAAAGAAATCTACTCTTGATAAAATAATGCCCCGTCTGTTAGTGCAAAGATTAATAATACACACGGAATTTTTATGATAGCGGAAGCATTTATGTATATTTTTGTTATATACTCGTACATTTAATATTCACTTAAGATAAAATATAAAAATATATAAATAAATAAAATAAAATATAATACTTACGTGGTACATTTCGATTGTTCCATATGTTACGTAATGGCGGTGAATTGTGATAAAAATTTGGATTCAGAAATGTTCCGGGCGGAACATGACTTTGGGGTGGACAATGTGACGGAAGACCTAATCTTGCTTTCAATTCTTCGCTACAGGGTTGACCGCCGGAACTTGAGCTATCTACATCAGAAACACCGCTGTCAGCTGGACTTGGAGGAAGAGAACCTGAAATATAAAAATGTACATGAATAATGCTGTAGGGTACAATGGATTTTTAAATCGATTCGTATGTTGATACACCGATATGAATGAGAGGAATTAATACTCAGTGTAAAATTCTTAAAATTAGTACCTTTATTATAAATAATTACACTGGCCCATTGCCAAGTTGAACAAACATTGATATCTTCAATACATTACAACTCACTGGAGCTGTTTTTATACTCTATTGTGAATTTTTTAGGTTAATTCGAACCTATATATTATGTTTGATACGTGTGCACAACTTCTGATTCACTGAAAAGAAGTTGAAGCTATCTTTTTTTAATCAAAAACTGTAATCCTGACACCCCATTTACATCTCAGCTTCTTAGCTTTTTTTTATTTGTTCTCTTTATAATATGCTTTTACTGCTTAGTAACTGTGTTTTTCCTTATTTTATATTTGTTTCTAATAGTTCAAGGTCTATAAAACATACATAAAGAGTGTGCACGAAATAAATGTCGCTACTTATGCGGCTCGTAAAACATGCACAGACATGTTAAATACGCTAATTTTTTTTTCTTTAGAGCATTGCTTTGTTATTAATCATAATCAGTCATCCAAATGGTTTTGCTCGTTAAACGTTAAAAATGGCATCGAACGTAAGTAGTTTGCGCGATAATATATCTGTACTCTGTTTAAATTATCCTGGCATATCAA
>JANSTT010018067.1:0-14872 GCA_026745375.1 Platyura marginata | reverse complement strand
ATATTATACTTACATTAGTAAACCTTGGTTTAAAGACGAAAAGAAAATTCAGCAAAAAATTACAAATTTTCAAAGATTTCCCCTTACAAAATATTGGTGATATAGCCTGGATAACTAATGAATAAAACGAATGAATAAAATAGCGGCACTCATTATTTTTTAAATACATTTTTACAACAAACACCTTTATATAGCACAAATTTTAATTAAACTTTCTATACTTAAACTTTTCAAATATAATAAATATTTTGCTTTAATACAAAAAGTAACAAGTACTTACGTATGTATGTATTTTGAAACAATATAGTGTTGCATAAACTTTTGTGTTGTGCTTACAAAGATACAAAATTACAAAATAGTTGCGGTACACCGAAATACTTAGTGTTAGAATTCAGTTTACAGCCATAATTTTTTAATGACATGGTTTCAAAGTAGTTTGTTTGCTTTAGTCTAGGTTTGTAGCTCAGGTGGGAAATATGATTATATTTAAATTTAACATAAATTAAATTTCAATTTTTTTTTGCAATTTGGAAGAATTTAAAAATTTTAAACCAGTTTGCTGAAATGTTGCTTGAAAGAGGAGATACTTATATAGCCCTTCTATACGTTGCAAAATCTAGAAATAGAAATTGTACAAATGCATCTCCGACGCCATATTGTTTCTTGTGCAGCCCTGATTCTTTTAAATTGTAACTTTTAAATTATGTACTCGTATTTTTTTTTTGGCATACAAAATTTTCCAAAATTATCTTTTAAGTTCAACAAAATTTAAATTATGAAATTATTAAGAAAAAATCTTAAAAATAAATATTTTAAATAAGTTGAAAAATTGTTGACATTAATAGCTTAAATTTTTAAAACATACAAAAAATAGCTTATATGATGGGAGCTACATTGCTACAACATTTTTCATTTCGTTTTTCCAACATATGTAGGTATATAAAAATAATTTTAGTTTTAAAACAAAAAGTGCCAGGTGATTTTATCAATTATGTTTACGTATGTCCAGATTCATAACCAAATCTCATTGATCCCATTTATATACAGTAACAACATTAAAAATGATTTTAAGGAAAAAATTTAATTTAACAAACTCAAACAAAACAGAATATTTTCTAGTCAAAACCAGCGCTAATAAATTAATTAATGGAAAATGGAAAATGGAAAACATTATGACAACCATTATGTCTCTGGCCAAAACAAATGAAAGTTGTGGAGATTACAAAAAAAAATATTCGCAGCTTTATGAAATGTACAAATAAAATACTGTGCCTACATAGAATCATATCTGTAGATGTAGGTTTATATTATATTTATGTATAGTTACAATCAAAACATGCTTACGCCAGATTAAATAACTTTTTTTTATCACCTTTAGAACAGGAAAATGCTTCATTTTCATTGAAATAAATGTGCGTCAAACGGAAAACGCATAAAAGTGTTGTTGTTTGTCGAGAAAGGAACGGGAAGTTGATAATTTTTTTAAATATCATAAATATTGCATAGACAATATTTATACTAATCTTTGTGCTCAGAATAGCATAACCATTTTTAAAATTCTATTTGAATTCCTACGTATAAACTTGTACCTGCATATTTACAATATCACAGGATACAAAATTCAAAAGGTCATAATAATATGATAATCCTTGAAAGTAAATTTTCCAAACTATTATTATACATCGGGCATTTTTAACAAAATTCTATAATAATAGATACTTACTGAAGGAACCTAATTTACATATTATATATTTTGGTTCAAAAATTAATTAATTAAGGATGAATTTTAATCAACAAATAGTTAGTAGGTACTATAAATTTAAAACTTTATTAATTTAAATTTTATTTATTTTGCTGCATTAACTAAATCAATTTACAGACTTTTTTATGCATGAATTACATAATTAATGAATATCCAAGCTTAATATGGTTTTACTTTAATTACTAAAAGTTTATTTATTGCTACAGTTGTAATTTAATTTTTTTTTATATAGGGGATTTAGTTAAATGTTTTCATTAATACATACAAACAAACATACAAAAATATTAGGTCGCATTTTTGGTTCATTATATACAGGGTGTTTCATCCATGAAAGAATAATTGTGTACTATTTGTGTACTAACAAAACCATATCGAAAGAGGGGGAGTCTCTTATTAAAATCAAAATATTATCGAAATTGTACAGCGTAAAATAGTGAAGTTTTTTCTAAATATTTCTAACATTTGTAGAATTACATTGGCAATATTTTATATTTGTGCCTAATGGGGCATATGTGTCCTATGATATTTTCAAAAATTACTGAAACGTTGTAAACAAAAAGTATTATTGAATGTCCCACTCGTATTTCTAGTCTTTTCAGAGCATTATGACGTCTCTGCAAGTCTAGCATAAAGATATCAACTACATACGGTACGGATACACTGTGGTCTCGAACGTTTTTTCAAATTTCCTAGTAAAAATGTATTAAAAAAACCGAAAATAGAAAAATGTTGAAATTTTGAAAACAAACAATATTAACATTTACTTTAATGGAAAAAATCGGCGCGAAAGGATTATAGAGAGGGGAATATGATGTCTTTTTCTCTGGCTTGTTGATGTGAATCTAAGGCCGGGTGGTTGGGTTGCACATAAAAAACAGTCTAAATAGTTGCATTTATCGCAAGAATGGCAATGCTTAAATAGTGGCGGTGGAATGGCGAGCATTTGTAAGGTTTCCAGAAAAGGAAACACATCAAGTGCTGCAATTGTTCCACATAAAAAGAGATTGTCATGCCAATTGAGATAAAATGTTAACAGAATTACAGTAAAAGTGGAATAGCTATGGACCCGAAAAAAGTGGTCTCTTCTGGGTGCAAAAAGCACCATCACCTTAACCTAATCTAACCTAACACATAAAATTATAACACTTATACCAATTATACCCTCTAAGATAAACCACACGTAAGAGCGTAACGACTACTGTTCGGCAATTAACTGTTATTAAGTATTAAGAAGATATTTTGATGTCCTTAAAATAATATGACCCAATAATTATCCCTTCTTGAACATCTTATCCTAGATAGATTAGCAAAAATTCCAAACAATTTAAATTGTATTATGTATTGGAAACGAAGCGAGCAAAACGTTTTTATAAAATTTATGAGTACAATAAACGTAAAAAGAAGAATTTCCATTCATCAAGAGCTTATGTTATGTAGATAAATCTAGCTAGACCTACATCCATACGTATGTAATACCCAAATTATTTCAAACCAATTTAACAGTTATGCTATTTATACTTCAAATACAAATGAGATTTTTGTTTTTGCGAAACAACAAAAAACCATTATTATATTATGGATGTGCATTCGAAATTCATTTCACGTACCATTTCAAGCCATAAATTATGAAACGTGGATTTAAGTTAAATCAATCTCTTCTCCTCATATCAATAATACATTTCATTTCATAAATCATACTCACTAACGGATATTACATATGTTACAATTGCCCAGGATATTGGGTTTGCAAGAAATATCGATTATATATATATAAAAATATCCTTAATCTTATTGGGTTGGCAAAGATTGTGGCCAGAGAAGCCATTAATGTGACTTGAAAGAAATAAAAATAAAAAATTTATATATGTATATATAGCTATACGTACAAATGTATGTGTAATAACTAAAACATATCCATAGGTATTATAGATTTTTCCTCGGTTGAAACATATTTTTAAGCAATTTTTGTATTAATACAACCGATTTACAGAGATATTTATTATTAATATAAAAGAAGAAGAAAAAGTTCCCAAAATATAAAAATTTTGATTTTAAAAGATGTAATTAAAAACAAATATGTTACGGAATTTTTATTAGTTATTTTGAAATAATAAATTATGCAAATGATCCAACTATCATTAAAATACATTTTAAGTCGTAATACGGTTATAACATTGATTTTATGTATTTTATGTAAATATAACTGTGACAAGAAATTTGTTTGGACGTCGTACAGGAAAGTTAATTAATTTTGTATAAAAATGATTACACGGAAATAGGAAAAGAAAATTATATATTACCAAAATCGAAGAAAATTAATAGTTTCAGATTTAAAAATTCTCCCAAAGCTATAAAATATTTAAGAAAATCAATAAAACCAAATTTTGTTCTGGACGTGTATTTTGAACATTCAAATATAAGAAATTACTTTAATTGTAATCATTTTTTATTTAACATTATTAAAGGTCATCCACCACTAAAAGTCAAGAAGTCTCAATTTAATTCATAAAATTAACATATTTTCATATAAGTACATACATATGTATATAAGTAATGTAGGTACCTACACAGTTTTACTTACTATACGACGACATGTAAATAAGAAATAAAGTAAACGTAAAAATAAAAATAAAAAAAGAAATATACTCGGGGAAACTTTTTATAAACAAGCTGGTACACAGATCTTGAAGTCCTTTTAAATTATCTAGACTTGAAGATTTTAAAACAATGTTCACGATTTTTTGACAATTTTAGTATACACTATACAGTCTACTAAAACAAGTACTATAGGTACATACATATAGGAATCAAATCAATCAATCTATGTGTCAATGAAAATAAATCAAAAATTTACCCAGATTTTGTTTAACAAAAAAATAAATTTGAAAATGTAATTAGATAAACGAAGAACACCCATAACAACAAAAAAATAAAATTGTCGAATCTTATTATATCAACAACAAAAAAATGTTTCCGGTCACGTATTTATGCCAGAGCATAATATGATGGAAATATTTGTACCAAAGGCAATGAGCCCATTATCCATATTGATTCGTCAAATTGGTTTACATAAGTTATTCATACAAAATATATATCAACCAGAAAACAGAAGAAACAAAAATGAGCAAATTTAGCTCCTCCTGAGATTGACGTTTAACAAAAAAAAAAAAAAAAAATTTATACCAAGAAAATAAACAAAACAAAAATGAGGGGATTGGGGAAAAAAACGGCAAAATCAATTTAATGTTTGATTTGAACACCCTAGAGAGATTGATGTTATGTGAACATATAGACAACGGGAAATTTTTGGAATATTTATTTTAACAATTGATTGAATATCATATCTGGATGTGAAACCTGTAACTATATTTTGAATAATTTTCAACACATGAAATATTTTTATTTATTTAAAAACTTACGATATTTATAAAATATACGCCTACAGAATTTCTCATTGAATAGTGGGAGACCTTTCGAAACAAAAATCAAGTGAATAATTATGCGAGTATCTTTAAAGCGAAAAATCCAAAGGAAAATCCAATAATCAACAGAATTCCAAAATACTGAAAATGAGGGAATAATGTAGAAAAAGACAAATTGTCCAAATGAATACGGTCAGCCTTATATGTACATATAGATTCGTTTAAGTCCCCCTTCATTAGCAAATTTTCCAGGAATGCTTTAACCATGTATATTATGTACAAGTACATATCTAAATTATTTTTTTTAAGGAATTGATTTTTTCGTTTTGTAAGAGAATTGAAAAGGATACCAACCCTATTTGAAATAATTTTTTTTTGCCTACATTTTCATTAGGATCTGTTTTTCTTTCTTTCTTTTTTTGAAAAATTACAAAGCATTATTAAAGTTTATTTGTATCGTTTTCTCTTACAAATTTATTCTAGGAATCATGTGAAATTATGTACATATGTATATACATATATTGTATAAAATGTATGTACCTAACCTACTACCATACACGGTTAGTATTTACATGAGGTGAATTGAATACCAAGGCTAAAGAAAAATTACTTCTTACACATAGCGAAAAGTTTTATTGCAAGCTCTAGTGGGAAATACCTCTCTAAGTCAACACTGTCAGAGCTTGAAATATATTCTTATGTGCATACGTGGGTAAAAGGAAGTTTTCTCCTTTTTTTTTTCTTCTTATTTGTGAAAATTACAGTATATGTATAAAATAAAGATAAATGGGAAACGAATTATTATTAGTATTATGTATAAGTATTGTGTAGTATATCTATACAGAAAAATCTGACAGAAATAAATGCTTTAAGAATTCCAAATAAAAAAGTCATTAGAAACAGAACAATTTGTCTTACGTTGAGCAGCATGTAGATATTATATTATATATAAGTATAAGGAGAAAAAAATAAGATATGTAAGACGTAGGCAGCTAAAACCATTCAAACATATATAATCAAAATTTATGCACATATATTATTGTAGTTGAATTAAATAATCTTTGTTCATTATTTGTCTTATTGGCGAATACTAATTTATATACGGCAGACACATTTTTAACCCCACCCATATAGTAAATGAGCTTTTAATGTTTGTAATTGTTCAAAGACTGTATTGAACAGATCAGGTATTATTTTTTGAATAGATATTATTTGACTAGACTTAATAATTGAATTAAAACGATTGAGACTGACGTTATTTTTAATTGTTTGAATTCTTTGTTTATTTATCAAGTAAAAATCTCTTCAAAATAAAATTTCAAACGTGTCTTTGATATTAAGTACTTCCACATGTACACTGTGACTGTATAGTGTATATGTAGAAGTACTTAATATAAAAGACGATTTTTTTTTTTTAAATCTCAAAACGATAATTTAATAAAAAAAAATGTTTGCCTTACTCGCTTCATACTTAAAACTTTTATCTATCTACATACATCTACAACATGTACACATAATGTTATAAGCGACCCCGATTCTAAGTGTTATTGTGAAGAAGAACCAATTTTTTTTCGCACTTAACATACTTGATTATGATTATGAGAAAGTATATTAAATGTTTCTTATGTGACTTGTCGGAAAATCATTAAAAATATTATAAAACGAGCAACAATCCCTACATATTATATTTTAATCCATCATATCAGAGATATTCTCTTTTCACATTTATACATTTACATACATTATATGAAATTCGCACATATGTACGTACATGTACATAAGTCTCACCAATATCCATTAAGACAGTTTTTTCCCTCAAGTTTATTCGTGCTTGACCTATTTCTGGAGAAAAAAAAATTTCCCGGAAATTATCATATAATGTAACTTTTACCAACCATAAGTTCTTCTCTACCTACAAATACTATACACATACTGATATTATATAGATACACCTTTTGGAGTTTTAATGCACTTCATGTTATCACGTTTCTATACTCTTTGAAAACTAGGAGGCAACATCAATAATGCTAATTAGTATGTCTAATATTCAGAGAGTGTCTCAAAGTCAGCAAATTTTCTACAAAACTTTGTTAGGTGTCAATTATGATGGTCATATTGTTAATGTTGTTATAATGTACCAATTTTATTATGAATGTAGTGTGGTTCGGTATATCTAATCTATATTTAAATTCGAGAAATAGTAAATCAATGAATCACCTTAAATCCCTAAACAAATCATAATAGCATTAAAAGCAAAAAATTATATGAACCTAAAAAATAAATAATTTGCATAACAATAAAAATAAAAAAAGTAAAAAAAAAATTGTTTTTCAACTTTATAAAGAGACAATTTCCATGGCAAATTTTTTTTTTTTGTACAGAACAACAAAACTACCCAAAAAGACGAAAGTATAGTCCAATTTCATTACTTTATGTGCAACAATTTACGAAGTACCATTGTATTTTCATTTAAAAATATGTAATTTAATTAAGTGTAGTTGGGAGAAGAAGGTTAATATTTTTGATATAAAAAACAACTGTGCGGATAATAAAAATAAAAAAAGCTTTTTGCTGATCAACATCGTTAATTCAAAAATATTATATAGTATAGAATTTATTGTTCTAAGAACCCCTATACTGCTATACTGCCCTGCTAACCATAAAAGACCTAACTATATTTTCCAATATAACGTTATTAACGCTTTCCTGTTTGAGTCGAATACTAGCCATAAGAGTTCTAACTGATGCACATAGGAATTGTATATGTAGTATGAGAATATATTTTTTAGATAGGTTTTTTTATTAGCAACTTTTCTAAGAAAATATCTTATATTCGATATTTTCTAACTTTTATTAAGATAGGTTCCGTTGTGCTGGTTCTATATGTGAATTAAACTAAAAAAAAATGTAGTTAGACCTTTTATGGTAAGCAGGGCAGTAAATTGATGGATAAAGATTTGCGAATCTCCCACAGTTCATTGAAAATTGTAAACAAATACATTTTAATTAATAAAAAACTTTTGGAATATCATCATCAAAAAATGGTTGAATAAACAATGAACATCTCTTAACAAAAATAAAAATGACATTTTATTAGAAAACAAAATTTACTATTTTAACCCTCAGAATATAATACGAAAGAAAAAAGAATGAAAAGAAAAGAAAAACCTTCATATTCTATGTAAACAAACATAAATTTGAACAAAACGATGTAATTCTATAAGATCGCTTAGAAGATGTTGAGACCAAGAAATGATAAACTTGCTGTTGTACACATACATATACATCAGTCAGTATATTATAGTAAATTCAGTTACCACAACTAATTTCAGATGGGATCTATTTTATTGTTCTGGTTCTAGTTGAAATAAAACAATAATAAATGTCTCAAGTCAAGTGAAAAAAGTATAGAACCAAAAAAAAAAAAGATATGGATTGCAGTAAGTTGATCAGGGATAAATTTTATACCGAAGACAATGTAATATTGTTAGACATTATACGATAAAACTAATGAAGAGAATTAAATGTATAGAATTTTCGTCGATTACATATTGATAAATGGGCAGGAAACTTGGTATGTTGTTTTTCAGATATCATTTTAATGTATATTTAATGAAAGATAAATTATGTTAAAGAAAATTAATTATGTTAGGATTAAAATTATCTTTGGAAGTGGTAATCTCTTTATTTTTTTTATAGATTTTATTAGATATTTTCTTAAGAAGTAAGTATTTTAACTGCTACAAAAATTAAAAAAAGTAAATTAAAGATAAATATCTTTTCGGTTTGAATTTTCCCCGTGTAATCATTAATTTGGACAAAATCCCTGTTCACGGTATTAACCTGTTATTCTTTGGAATACAGCCCGTCGCCACGGCATTAAACGGATGGCAATATGCAAATGTAAAGTAGAGATATTGAATATCCTTAATTAAGAAGGATCATTGTAAGTTAGTTACTTCTTGTTACTCGATCTGTGCGGTTGGTAAGCATTTAATGCAAATACATTGCATTTCGGTCTAATGCATGAAGGGCGTGAAGGCGGGTTCGTAAATAACCGCCAAGAATATCGTGTCGGCCTGTACCAAGAGATACGTCCTATACCCGAAATTTCATTTTTTATTGTTGTTTAAATTGAAAAAAAGAATTTTTCGAAAAATTGAATTTTATGCATAAGAAGCCAACAAATCATTACTAAAAATGGGTTTTTTAGAAATAGTGTAAAAATAAATTGGAATGAAAAATTCTTAAATTCTTCTTACACTAATTTATGATTTTAAAATATTTTAAAAAAATATTTATTTTTTTGAACTGATTGTCCCTTTCACCAAAACAATTTTATTTGTTATGCCATAAAAAAATACTCATAAAATGTTATACAACCTCTCTACAATACGATTTGATAGATTTTTTTTTGTTCTTCTTCGTTTTTATGTCTTGACCTAATTTTTAGCACTCGGTTAAAAAAGAAATTCAAAGATAATACAACGACCATTGTGTTATAGATGAGAATACGGAACTATAATAAACCCATGTATCATATAGAACAAAAAGTAGAATTCAAGAATATGTTTAGCTCTGTAGCCATAACTTGTACATTGTATATCTATTGTAAAATATATGTACATTGTATATGTGGAAATGCATAGAGCTGAGAGAATTTTCACAGTTTTCGATTGCTTTGTGCATTACATTGGCTGTCTAGAACAAATGCTATAAACAACTTCTATACACCGTGGTACTATATGTAGCGAAATAATTTTCATTTTTCAATCTAAAATAAGATTGTTTATCAAATTTTCTGAAAAATAAATTTCCTCCAAAAAAATTTGCTTCATTGCAATTGTTAAAATGAAAATTTTTATTAAAAAGAAAAAAAAAAAATAAAAAGATCTGAAGTGAACGATTGAATTAATATCTCGCAAAATTATTCAAAGTTTCTTGTCTTCTTATATACATAAATATAAAAGGGGCCATCGACCACCCATCTACAAAAAAAAAGCTTTCATCAAAAATCCTAAATACAAATGTAAATTTAACAACTTAACTCTTCGCCAACCATAAATATTTTGTTGTATAATTCCATCCTAAAAACATTAACTTTATGTTTACTTAATGACAAAATTTTCTTCACACATCAAAGACCTAATCTTTTGAATAAATAATTTCCTGAGAGTAGGAACTTTTCAGATTTCTGCCGTCTGTTATAATAAACGAAATTTCTTATTTAAGAAAGGAAATCCGACACTTGAAAAGGGAAATCACAATTAGAAAGCCGTCAAGTTGTATCCTATTTTATTGGTTAAGAAAGCGAGCGGGGAAAGAAAAAAAAAAAACAGCGCTCCCTCTTTTTATTGGATTCCTGTGTGTCTTTCTAATAATATATATGAAATTGCTTTTATGTTATTAGTAGCATCTAGTCGACATAATCATGTTAACTTTTTGATGTTAGAAATGTGTTCAGTCTCGGTTTTCAACGAATAAAAATAACATGAAACGAATTTGTTCTGTTTTTCTATTTTTCTTTTAAATTTCACACTACAATGCGTTGCAATGCTAGAGCTTTGATGTAATTAAAGAAAAATTCCATTCCCCTCTTTTTAGCTTTTATAGAATTTAATTTAAATTTATATATTTGAGCAACCATAGTTAAAATGTTGTATATATGTGAAATGACTGGAAAAAAGATCATCATATGTAATGTAGGTATATCTAAAGACCACTATTTTATTATAAGAGATGGATGGATATGTTATACCATTGACAAGGGGTAAATAATTAAATACTTCTACTCGCATGCATATGTGTTGTATTTGTGTTAAAAATTTAATTAAAAACTACTGTGTGAATTTTGCTAAATATTTGCTAAATATTTCTTTTTTAATTAATTAATTTAAAAAAATATTTACATTTATAATGGTAAAATTACGTACACAATTTTTATATGAAAGAAATTACGCGATTTAAAATATTCCTAAATTAAAGTGAACATTATTTGTTAATAATAAACGCGAGGAACATTGCATTTATAAGATGATTAAATAATTATAAAAACAATCAACACTCTAATTTTAATAAAAATAAAAATGTAATTAAGTGGCATTCTAATGTAATTTCGAAAATGTTATTTCCTTTTTATGTTTAGTTTTAATAATTTTTGTAAAAATTTAAAAGCTCGGGTATATACAAGAAAATTGTAAATTTATTAATTTATTTTACTTCCTTTAGAATTTTATTGCAAAAATGTACTAAAAATTAGGTAAAAGACAACTATTCTAATTAACAGCCACGCATATAAATTAATAATGCAATATTCATTAACTAACAAATAAACAAAAAGCAAAATTCTCTTGTCAAAGTAATAATTATACCTACAATGCAGGTGGACTACTACCTCTTCAATTTTATATAAGTTGGATAAAAATCTCGTGCAATTGATTGCACCCTGAAAGATGTTCAAAAAACAAACAAAAAACAAAACAAAACACCTGTAGACCAACCATAGAGAGATAGAAGATCAATATGTAACAAAATAACAGAACAGCAGTCTATCAACACCGTGATGTTATCGTATTTTGTTTTGATATAATCATTCATAACACACTGTATGTAAACATTACATGAAACCATAACCACTCGAAGCTTTTTCTCCGTATATCTCTACACAGATGGGCTGATAGAGAGAAATAGAAAGCTTTCTCTCAAATTGTATGCGCTTTATGCTCAATGGTGCTCTCTGTTCAAATAATATTGAAATATATATGATTTGACCAAGTTCTGGAAAGCTTCAGTTCGCGTTGAACTACCGATATAGGAAGTAATAAAAAGAAAGAAGTTAAAAAAAAACCACAAGAATCAATATAAAAGTGAAATATTCAATGCATAGCATAATCGTGGTGATAAATTGTACAATTTCAATGTGTGATTTGTTGAATGTGAACAAATAAACAATTAGATTTGTGTGGCATTACAATTTTAATGCAAAACTATTTCAATAAATACCAACATACCTACTGAACAAATTATCGTTGTAGGTTTAGCCAATTGAACTGTGAAATTTCTCTGGTGTGTTTCGCATTTCGTAATAAAATTTGAATTTAAAGGTTTAAAAATTTAAAGTTTTAAAGTGTTGATGATGAATAAATATTATATTCATGTTCAGTACACATACAAATAATTGAATGGATTACTCTTGTGGACATCTCTTTCAAGTTTCTATAGTTAAATTATTGGATTACATATGGTCACATGAATCTGATTTTTATGTTTGTTGAATTCTCAAGTTTAATCTGCATTGTTGAGAGGAGTTTGACTTCCAACGTAAAGTGTGACTGAATTTAATCTTGTTAAAAATCAACACAAGCGTGTTCAGGGTATTATGGTATATTTATAGGATATGAAAGGATATGTGGTAGAGGGATATAAAATGATATGTCTCTTGACTTTGTACAAAAAAGTTTTTTTTTTTTTTTATTTTCTCTAACAATGTAAATCCTATCTCTTAAATCGGGTTCAGCAAATCCTGGTCTTCTGGAAATCTATGAGATTTTTTTTCAATTTTTTTTTTTTTTGTTTTAACTTTTTTTATATAGGTACGTATATTATACCTACATATGTATGAGCATTATATAGTATTACAGGCTCTAAAATTGTAGGTCAATGTGAATAATAAATATCGAACACAAATAAATAACATTTGGTCGAAAATAATAAATTGCTAAATTTTTAATTATATTAAATTAAAAATCCCTCAAAAATGTTCAACATTGCTTAAACTGAAAGTTTGTAGGTAAGGATGGTTAAGATATTGCTGATTTTTTTTTATTAAAAGCAACAGTCATTCTTCATTGCCAATTTGGTTCTCAAAATAATCAACATATTTGCTGAATCCTGTTCTAAAAATGTGTGTGTATAAAAACCACACAAATCAAGTGGAAGCAACCTAACTCCTGGCAGCCTTTTCATTAATTTTATTGATTTTCTATCATCATTCATTAACATTCAAAGGTTACGTTTTTGTCTGTCATTTTTTATCATCATATAATAAATTTCATATCCATACATACCCACAGATATGTATATTTTGGTCACTTTTTCGAAGGCGGTTTAACAAGTTTTTTTTATTTGATATATAAAATTCAAATTAAGTAATACCATGAAAAACACATGTTTTTCGATTTATGTTTTTTTATTATTATTATTATTATTTGATAAATTTATTTAAGACAAAAAAGAAAATTAATTTAATTTTATTAATCAGATTTTTTTTCAAAAAAAGTGGCACAGTATAAAAAATAAATATACAAAGTCACGTTCAAGGTAATGAGCTTGTGACATCACAATTTTGTATTTATAATCTTTTACCTCAAGCAAAATTTGCATCTAAAGTAGACTCATTAAGATTTATCGCACATAAACATGATATACATAATAAACAAAGTTAATACATCATGGTATAAAGTAATTATTTAGAAAAAAAACCATTGTCGGTTTTCAAAATTATGTCACAGATTCCGAAATATGAATATTAAAAAAAAAAAAATAATAATAGCATTAATCTATGTACATAAATATTAAATAATTTAATAACTCTACTGCTATTTATTTGAAAGAAGGTCTTATAATATTTCAAAATAATTTTTTTTTTCTTAAAGAAAATAAGACTGGGCTAAAATATTTTAACACAATAATAAACTATTTGTAAAAAAAAAATTAATTCAGTATTACCTGCAATTTTGGAATTTCTTTCGATAACCAAGCACTTAAAAATATTTTATTAATCTAAAATTCTAAACTAAAAGAGAGAAATAGGTATGCACGAAAAAGGATAACTAAAAAATAAAATAAATTACTTTCCATTATAAATATGGTCACGAAACACCCATTTGGCATTTGAATATATACACATTAAGATATTTATCTTAGTTTTTTTTTATTTATAGATCAATATCGAAAAATCCTTAGAATTTCAGAAATGCTAATTACTAGTGGATTTGTATTGTATAAAACTGTCAACATTGAAGTATGAAATACAAATTAACAAAAAAAAGCTTTTATTTTTCTATTTTTGAACTTCTAGAATTTCTAAAAAATTTATTACGGAACGATAAGGAGTTGCACATATGTAGTTATAACACTGCCAAGTTACAAAAACTATAGAACAATATTATTTCTATGTACCTACATACATATATTTAACGTATGTATATATAATCAAATTAAAAACTTATTCAGTTTTTATATTGGTTTAAATTCACTTAGTTTCCCTTCTATTAGCCAATTATAATTTAGTGATTGCCAATTGAAAAATTATCCATAGGAACCAAATTACAACGAATTATTATTCACTTTTTTTTCAATCATCATCAACTTACAATTTTAGAAAATTTAATTATTAGCTCTGAATGGTCGAACAGGAACAGATATAAAGGGGGGAATAATAATTAGAGCGTAAAATGTCCTTTTTAGTGGTGGTGCTGTGTTGTTAGCCTTTCTCTCACTTGGTACTTAGTGGTGGTTATGATAACTAAATATTTCAATTTTAATTTAATTTTAAACTTAAAACAAAAATTAGTATTTTTAATTTGACAAAATAAATTTAAAATAACTTTAAACCAGTAAAGAAGTAAAAATTGGCTACGCCGATTATAATATACCCGTATGCGTACTTGTTTATTATTTACAACTT